>JANSTX010057521.1:0-10187 GCA_027564355.1 Penthetria funebris
AGTAGTAGTAGTAGTAGTAGTAGTAGTAGTAGTAGTAGTAGTAGTAGTAGTAGTAGTAGTAGTAGTAGTAGTAGTAGCAGCAGCAGCAGTAGACAATAGGCAATTAACCATATTAATTACCATGCAAATATGAGGAGTTTACTCATAATGTGGCACTAATATAAATATCTTATCATAAAGCAATGTTTGTAGATATTATATATTGACCTAAAATTCCAAATGACAAGCATATGCTAATATTTCTTAGCACACCATTCAGGAAGAGAAAGTTGTAAAAGAAAGCAAAATTTGTTGATATTGATATTATTGTACAAGGCTTCCAATAACCCTAATTACCCCAATATATTACCCCATTAACTAAATCCGAATGTACAATGATGACAATGCTTAGTGCAATTTAAATATATGTAATTTGATTGATTACATTAACACCTTCCGCACTACGCTACATTTGCCAGGTCATTCGGTTTTTATTTAACATTATTTTTATCGAATATCAAAAAATAGTGATAAATTGTATATTACGAGTATTAACAAAATATAAAATAATTTTAATTAACATAAATGTTTAAAATTTTTAATTTACTTTTAGAGGGTAACGCAAGGAAAAAAAAAGTTTATGAACAACAAGAAAATGAAGAGAATCCCCTAAGATGTCCGGTAAAACTTTATGAATTTTATTTATCAAAATGGTAATTAATAAATGTGTTACTTTATTATTGCATTTGAATTAATTGTTTATGTTAATTTTTTCTATTTATTTTTTTTACTAGTCCTGAAAGTGTTAAGACAAGAAATGATGTATTTTATTTACAACCAGAACGATCGTGTGTGCCAGATTCGCCAGTTTGGTATTCAACGCAGGCACTTGGCCGTGAGTCACTATCAAAAATGCTTCATCGTGTTAAAATGGTGAAAGAAATTAATATTGCCTTGTTGACAAGCTAAAATAAATAATTTCAAATATTTTAATTAATTGAAACAAAACGTGAGCGATTTTAACACAATGTAATGTAATTAGGCATATACTGCTTTATTCACTTTTTGTTGTTTTTGTTTTAATTTGACTGTATAACAGTACAAGGCAAGATTTAATTAATTTTAGT
This sequence comes from Penthetria funebris, assembly GCA_027564355.1. Taxonomy (NCBI): domain Eukaryota; kingdom Metazoa; phylum Arthropoda; class Insecta; order Diptera; family Pleciidae; genus Penthetria; species Penthetria funebris. Next base: position 1,107 of record JANSTX010057521.1, read on the forward strand.
TATTCATAGATGTGAATTTTTATTTTTTCTCCTTAATTTTAATGAAACACAATTTAATTATTGAAATAATATGTCTAGCTGGTTTTTTAAAAAAAAAAAAATAAGTAATTAAAATAAATTTTAATTTTACATTTATATTTTATTTATAATTTTAATAGTTGAGGAAAAAGAATAAATAATTAATTAAAAAATATATACAAATTTAAATATATATTTATAAATATAAATAATGAACTAAATTTATAAATGAATTACAATTAAAAAGAATATTATGTTGACTATTATTGATGATACATTGCACACTGTTAAACAAAATGATATGATGAGAGACGATCATGATTAATTAGACAGACATCATGAGCTAGATAAAGGCCCCAACCAATGAAATTCATAATAACTCATATATATTATATTTAATTTAAAATAAAACTTAACTGTTTAGATTTCAATATTTTATTAAAAAAATTATATGAAAATGTAGAAGAAAACGTAAGATTTTCAAATAACGAATAATGATTTGGTGTATTTTCACACTCTTTTTAGTTTTATGTTTTCGGTTTTTAAACCAATTATAGAACAAAAAATAAATGCTGTTTCTATTCTAAATACTACCATTTATCATTTATATTAGAAAATAATTTCTTTTCATTCAAATTGTATATTTATTTTATTTTTTGGAGACTTGTAATCATTAAAACATTGAAGAACGCTGGATGATGTGTATAACAGCACTAAATGATAGATTAATATATAATTTAATATTTAGATATTAGTTCTACTACCGATAATTTCGTTATCATTTATAAATATATGATCACTGTTACGATATTGTCGAAATGGTTTTTGATTTTAAAATTGATAATATGATAGACTGAATTATGTTCAACCAATTCAATATATATAATATGAGTAGCTTAAATTTGACAATTATAAAATCATTAGAAATGTGTGACTAAGAAACTGTATCTAGTTTATAGTTTACTGAAAATTATCTCTTAATCGTTTGATATTATCGAACATACGGAGTCAGTATATGCAAATATTCTGTTAATCAACCAATAGTCATTATTTTTACCTAAACTTATTGAAAGCACATATGTTTAGGTAAAAATGATGATGATTGGTAAATTCAACCTATCCTAAGATAGACAACAATTGATAGTATCCTAAGATAATCAAAAATTGATATAGGTGTACCCGTAATGTATGGTAAAATTTTATTAGAAGAATTAATAACTACCTATATTCAAATACAAATATTTGTGTCTTACTTTAATCTTATTCCATGAATATAACAACAATATGAAAAACCAATTTTCTCGAAATTAATAGTAACAAACTATTTAATTAGAGGAACTTCATTTTAAAACAATAAAATAATACTTAATTTAACAAATGATATAAAAACAATGTCAACGTTCAAATTAGACAATACATACGCTAAATTTACAACAATTTCGTAATTGTGTTGGATCACGTCAATTATAAAGGCTAAATTTTTTTTTCGATTAGTTCAGATTCAATCATTCATCTATTATCAACCTATTTTGAGTCAACTGCTGGACAAAATTCATTGATTTAATTGGAAATACTACTCAATGATTAACGAAAATAAATTAAACACAACTAATGTACAAGAAATAAAATTTGGAAACAGATTACTATTATTAACCATTTATTTATAACATTCACGTATTTGTGCAGTTGATTCATATTTGTATATGTTCGTCAATTTAATCCTAGAAACACAATAGAAAGCTATTTCGTTATAGAAGCTAATGCGAAACTATTACCAAAAAGTTAATCGATATGTATTTTTATAAGCAAGTCGAACACAATGCATACGCGCTGCGCACTGCTGCAGTGAAGCGAAAAAGTCGAAATTTATTTCAATTTTATCGCAACAGTGAAGTTATTGTCAAAAGAAATTGAAATTGAAATAATCAGCAAGCAGAGATACTTTGTAATTTAAAAACATATAAAACTCGTAAAATCAACAAAATATATAAAATTCATTAAAATGAATAAACATTTTGAAAATACATTTTTCAAATGGATTTTTTGAAGTTTCATCGCAATGTTTTGGTGGTATTTGGGTTAGCACAGACGTGAATTGTATTCCTGGCCAAGTGGCTGTAATACTTCCAAGTGGTGGTCACCGGTAACTTAATTTGATACTAGAAATCAGACACAGCCAAAATTACAGGGGCGATAGTTGCGATCAATTAGGAATTTACATTCAATTCCACCAATCTAGGCAGCTGTGGGTGTACTTAATTGCACGAGAAACGTCAACAAATGGTCACGGATCGGATGGAAATTACGATAGCAACTTTTGGCTTAGGTAAACGTACACCATTTGGAACCTGAAACATTGGCACAATGCTTGCACCGACGAAACTGACGCAGGTGGCTTAAGAATTGAAGAGAAATAAACTCGATATTATTAACTTAAGCGAGATTTTGATGGAAGGAAAACAGAGAAAGGTCTATATCCTCTGGTGAAACCCTTTTGTTTCCCAGAAAATCAACTCACATGGATCACAGTAGTGAAGTCGGTTAAATTGCTAAGTGTCTCTGCAAACCGGAGCCGATATCAGATTGAATAATCACAGCAATATTTCAAGAGTAATGTTAAATTTGTAACAATAGTTCACATTTACATACACCTACAGAACAGGCATCGGTAAGGCGGCCGACGCCGATAAAATATCACCAGAAATGTTGGAAATGTGCTTGGATGGCATTGCATCATCAGTATTCGATCTCATTATTGGTGAAGTGTGGTTGACTAATGATATTTCAGCCCTATAAAAAGAGAGGTTGATAATTAAGTTGCCGAAAAAGGGTAATTTGAGTATGTGCGGGAACTGGTGTTCGATAGTATTAATCGTGTTATGATGTGGACAATTCTTGAAAGTAATGGAATACCGTCCAAATTAATGAATAAGATCAGCGGTCTATATCGTAATTCACAATGTAGTTTTGTATCGTGGTAGGCTTCGGTGATATTTTTGATGTACATTCGGGTGTAAAACAGGGATGTATACTATCACCACTATTGTTACTGCTAGTCTTGGATTTGGTTTTGACAAAAGTAAAGTATGAACCGCATGGTGTTAGATGGGGTCTAACCGGTCGACTTGAAAATCTTTACTTCGTGGATGTGCTGGTGTACCAGCATATCCAATTCAGGCACAAAAATATTTTTTGAAAATTTTCTTGAGGCACCCAATTTTTGTGCGAGACGTCGTGAAACGGTCATTCACCAACGCTTTGTCTCACTGTAGCCATTTAATTATTGAAGTGATATATGATGCATATTGGGGCTACGTTGTGCCAATTACTTTGCTTTCGTTGCCAATGTATGCAAAATTATTTATTACAAACAGAATTTGCTTTCGGCACATGATTAACACCAAAAAAAACTCACGTAATTTTCTACGCCGCAAAAAAAAACAGTGAAGAAACACGTAAGTAATTTTAATGAAACATTGTTTGGGGATGTTTCTGAAAGAGAACTAACGAAAATGTTTAGAAGAAATATCCATTTAGGTATCATATGCTTTAAGAGAATGTGGTTGGGAAAATCCATTTAATTTCCCAATTAGGTCTTAGATTGGATCGACGTGCCATAACTAACACACGAATGTAAGTGGTACAAGCATGACGTTGTTAGTACGAGTTAGATTTAATTAAAGTAAAGTTCTTTTTTTTTTTTGTAGCCAGACAAATTACATGGATCCAAGTAGGGTAGTCCATTTATTGCTACAAGCAACAGTTCAAAACTGTAGCTTAATGACAACTTCGTATCATTATCTGATCGTATAATAACCGGCCAAGATCTAAGGGTACAATTGTTCAAATTTAAACACCTACGGAATAAGCATTAATATGAATGAAAAAACTAATTACAATTTTATTTGTATCCGGTAATGCCAATGCAAATTTCGAACAATAATAATTAGGGAACTGTGATGGATATCCACGATGTGGGACATAGGACCAGAATAATAAGTTCTATGTGAATATGACGATCAATCACAATTGGTAGCACAATATTCAGGCACAAAACAAATTACGTGGTTGGACAAAATGAACATTGTGGTTTGTAAAAAAGATTTTGAGAATTTTAAACGGAACAGTGCATGCAAAACGAAAAGATTTGAGATACGGATAAACAGTTTATCAGCAGCAATTACCATAAGTGGATTTACAGTACATAAGTATAAATGAAGATAGATACCACAGTTTCCATCAATAGTGTTTAATGTCGGACGATGCTGGAAGTTTTCTGAAGCTCAACAGTGGAAAGTCATCAAACTGTGTCGTTAACGCTACAGCGCATACTTCAAAGGGATACAATGGCTCTGTTAACGGATACCCTTGGCGATCGCAATATTTTCCGCAACTTACATTGATAGATGTAAATTGACTACAGTTTTTAAACTTAAAAATTAGATGTTCGCAGTAACCATATTTTTTTTTTTTTTTTGTTAGTGACTTGATGAATGATTTCACTGTAATGAATTGATTTTTAATGTTCCGTCATGACTTTTTCAATATTGAATATCACAGAACAAAAGCCTATCCGAAATGTGCTATTCGGCACAAACTGTACAGTTAAATTACGTTATGAAGTTGGTAACAACTGCACTGCGTCGGACCTGAATTGCACAATTGTACACTCAATAAGTTCGTAGGATGACCAATAAAACAACAACTTTTAGGCAAAATTCTACTTTATTCATCAACATAGTCTACGTTCAAAGTGATACATTCATTGCAACGGATCTCTAACATTTCGATGCCATTTTTGTAGAACGATTTATCTTTGGTTTTAAAATACCTTTCAGTTCCGGCAAACACTTCTTCATTGGAGCCAAATCTCTTTTACTGGAGCATTCTTTTCAGGTCTGCAAACAGGTAGTAGTACAATTTTGCCATTGTTGTGATCGACTTGTGACACGGTGCATTGTCTTGGTGAAAGAGCACTTTTTTATTCTCTATTTCAGGTCATTTTTTCACAATTTATTCCTTCGAACGCATCAATACCGCCATATAATACTCGCTATTGATGGTTATTCCTTTCTCAATGTAATTGATGAATAAAATACCGTGCGCTTCCCGAAATACGGACGCCAAAACCTTATCAGCTGACTTTTGCGGTTTTTGTCGCTTTTGACGCCTTTCATTCTATGCTAACTGCCGATTTGACTCTAGAGTATAGTAATGGATCCATGTTTCTTCCATTGTCACATACTGCATGAAAAAAATCTTTTTATTGCGCTAAAACAGCTCCAGATAGCGTCCTGAATCGTTGACGCGTTGTTGTTTTTGATTGACTGTGAACATAAAAAAAATCTTTTTTGTGCCATTTCGAACAGTTTTCTCATGAAAAAAATGCTGAACACATTGCCTTCTGATATCTTCAAGGTGTCGTCTATCTCACTCAACTTCAATTAACGATCGGCCAAAACTATTTTCTGAACTTTTTTACGTTTTCTGGAACAACTGTCTAATTTAAGCATTCAGCATCACCGGTGTCTGTATGGGAGCGTTTAAATTTAGTAAATCACTTCTCTACCATTTGTCTCGATGGATCAGAGTCTCCGGATAACACTTGTCAAGCCATTGCTTTACTTAAACGGTATTTTTTTTCACATTAAAAAGCAGTGCTTTATCAACGCACGAAATTCAGATTTTTCCATTGTTTTGAAAATTACAAAAGTAGTGTCACTGAAACCAATGTAATTTGTGGGGACTAAACGTCAGATTGTCATACAATTTTGGCACGTATTTGTTTGAAACTTTGTACTTCATAAAAATCATATGGATTTGTCAATAGTGACGCCATCTATATGTCCTCATACAAATTTATTGAGTGATGGGTTATATATAACATATATATATGTACTATGCCTTGTACTTTGTTATTTAACATATTTATATACTTCACAGGTCCCAAATTTGATATCGATCTGGATAAACTCAAATAATTCGATTAACTACTAATTCCGGTCTGCGGCTAACTCAGCAGCATATTTTTTCATTCCAATGGGTAATTTGCCGTACTAATGAGAACTGTTGGCTCGAAATCGAAACTATAAGTTCCACATGTTGCTTTAAATAAGTCGACAAATTATGTACTTTAACGCGGTTTGAATTTAATCGAAACTGCTACATTCAATATACATGATAATATAATTTCATATTATTCAAAGTTATTTCTGAATTAGATTTTTCTATTAAGGTTGATCAAGCTGACAAATATTATCTGGGTTATAATCTTCCAAGAATAATTTTTGCCGGTCTGTTGTGAAGGCTGTGTCTTCCCATTCTTTTCCCCTAGTCCTTTCTTTCCAGCACCGGAATTTATTCCTAATGTGCCATTTCAAAGACTGACATGAATGGTTCAGACCTATTAAAGAACGAATCCACTTCCGTTAGTTCGTCTGCATTCGTATTCCCTTCTATAACGTATAACGGCGTGTCCCCATACTCACGTCAACGTCACTTCATTGTCAACTGATAATCCATTACAGTTCTGAAATGCATTCTCAGACAAGACTCGAGTTAATAACACTCAATCTAATTGCCACTTTACTGTCTGAAACAAATCATTATCTTTTACCTGTCATCATTTTATCACTCATCAACTAAAAATATGTAAAATATGGTTTTATACTCTATACATCAATTTGTTAGAGTCGGGCCACTCACTCCATTCAATACACACACACAAAATAATATACATAATATAAAAAAAATAATTAATAAGAACTTAAGGACTATATTTTTATATACACAAGAATTATAATAAAAAAAATAAAATAATAAAAACAAGATAACCCTTTAATTCAATTATTTTATTTTATTTATTCGAATACTTAAAAATATAAATTCCACATAATATATTTATATATTAAGGAGAGGCAGAGGATGATATCCTACATTTTAAACTTCCATAAATAAATTATTAACATAAATATTGTAATAATTATGTGTATATGTATGTATAATTTATATAATTAGTTTTTTTTTTTTGTTTCATCAAATTAATTTGTTTTTATTTTTTAATTTAATTTCTTCTTATTTTAAAACTGTGAATAATTTAAATAAGAAACACAACATTTTTTAATTACTCGTAAAAACAGAAATCTGTTACACCAAAATGCAAATAACAATAACATGTTTCCATTAATTTTCATCGATTTTTATATTTCTTGTGGGTAAGGCTCCTTTTTTAATGTTACATATTTCTTTTTTTTAAATTTATTTATAAATTAATTACATCTATATGTGGGAATACGGGAAATTGTTATTTATTTTAAATTTATAACTTTATTTTGTTTATATTTTACGTTTCACCTTTTCTCTGTTTTTTTTCCTTATTGTTTTGCAATTTGTGTTATTTTTCTTATCTTAAAAATTTCATTTTTTAGAATTTTAATGTTGTTTTTTTTTTTTGTTTTTAATTTTTATTTCTTTTTTGGTTTAAATATTTTGTAAGGCTTTTATTGTTTAATAAAATTTGATCTTTTATTTTTTTATTTATTTGTTATTATATTAAATTAAATTTAAATATTATTGATTTTATTCGACATTTGTGTATTGTGTGGTTTACATTATTTTTCTTTATACAAATTAAAAATTTTATGATAGAATTATAACACAAATGAAATTATGTTTTATAATAGAAAAACCAATTAAATATGTTGTTTTTTAATACATACATGCACATATCTAATTTCATTTCATCTTTCTATTAATAACAAATTAATCATAAAAGAAACGAAATACAATACTGATTTTTGTGTTTACCACTCAGCATCTCCGTTAGACTTTTGAAAAACATAATCTTTTCCTCCTATATTCATAATACCATCTTTTAAGTAAAATTTCCATTTATTTCTAGATCGAGTTATCTGAAATTGAATAAAAAAAAAAAGTAAAAATTAAAATAACTAAAATATAAATTATCTGTAATGTATAAAATAGGTGTCGAATAGAGTGACCAACTAACATCGAGGATGCTTACACCTATATTTAACGCTACGTGGTGTCACCGGTAACTCGATCACGATTTATGTCAGTAATGGCGTGTAGTCAAAACAAAAACATATTGATAATATCAAAACTGCACCACTCTACTGCTGAGTTATTCAAATGTGTAACTGGACAATTTCGATTGATTTCATATTTTACAGTTCATAAATTTCAATTATAATTATATCAGTTCACATTATTTGATGCATATTGGGAACGGTAAATTAATATAATACTGCTGCCCAATGTATCCTTGAGGCATAAACGTTAAGATGATAATAATGTATACAATGAAAAAACCTTAACTTAATAAAAAAAAAAGTATTGAAGGAGAAAACGAAAGCAGGAGATCTCACATGTAACTGTTGGTATAAGGTGACGACGTACATTTAAAAATGATAAACGATACAAATATTTTAAATTCAAAAGTGAAAAAACAAAAACCCGGTTGATTTATGCAGATATGCACATTAAATCCATCTCGTTGCGTTTAGAAAAACTTTTATAGTTGCAATTTCCGATAGATTAGGAAGTATATGTCTACCTAGCAACCTATAACTCTGCTGCGAAAGTGCTGGGCATAGAAGGTGATCTGTAGTTTTCTTTTCATCTACATCTATAATACAAATAGAATTAAAAGGGATACCCAATCTTGATGCGTGGTTCCCGACCGGCCAGTGTCCCGTGAGCACTGCCACGAACCTAGCCATATCCCGACGTGATAATCGTAGGAGTTCTTTCGTTTTACTCCGCCCAAACTAGGGCCAAGTAATCCTAGATAATCTGCATGAGGGGTAGCTCTTTCCACCTAGCATTGGCCAGTCTCATATAGTGTAAGACAGTTTGTTTGTTTAGTTAGTTGAGTGGCGGAGAAACTTGCTCCACCAGTGATATATCAAGACCCGAGCCCTGCCTGGCCAGTTCTTCGGCCCCTCTCATTACCTGTAATGTCACTGTGGGCCGGAACCCATAACAGTGCAATTAGTCTTTATCATTATGCAACAAAAGATGTTCTCAACTGGTATTCGTATA
>JANSTX010057521.1:12741-24512 GCA_027564355.1 Penthetria funebris
ACAACAGTTGGTGGTGGTGGTGGTTGTGATGATTGTTGTTGTTGTTGCTGCTGCTGCTGCTGTTGTTGCTGTTGTTGTTGTTGTTGTTGCTGTTGCTGTTGTTGTTGTAATTGCTGCTGCTGCTGTAGCTGCAGCTGTTGCTGTTGTTGCTGTTGTAGCTGTTGCTGCTGTTGTTGCTGTTGCTGCTGTTGTAGTTGCTGCGGTTGTTGATTTATTTGCTCTTGTTGTGTTAACATTTTTTGATTACCATTTACAATTTGATTTTGAAATGTGTGATTTGCCACATTTGCATTATTTTCTGTTGTTAATTGAAGATTTTGTTGTTGTTGCTGTTGCTGTTGCTGTTGTTGTTGCTGTTGTTGCTGTTGTTGTGGTCGGGATTTCGATTTTGTACCATTTGACTAAAAGTTTATATTGGTTTTAAAATATTTGTAATTAATTTCATAAAATTTTATGTTTTTAGGACAGCAACCAATAAGGAGGAAAAGAAGGTTGGTTTATTTATTCAATTGTAAATTATGAATCGCCGGAATGTTTCTTCTATTTTTAAACGGCTGTACTTTTAAGTTTATCTTTGTCATACATTTTTGCTGCTGCTGATTTTATAAAGGTTTAAGTTAAAATATCATTGAAAGGATAAATTAACATATTGAAAAAATAAAATACAGTTTAATATATATTTAATTAATTTTGTATAGATTACGCAATTAAATAAATAAATTTAAAAAAATATAATATTTGCTATAAGAATTGAAAGAGCTATTAAAGAAAACAATTAAAAAAATACCTTTCCAAATGAAATCTGTTAGTTGCATGAGAATAATAACCAAAAAAAACATTTAATCAATGAACATTTATTAATTAATTAACTGATTAATCAGTTATGAATCGATTTAATTAATTATAAAAATGAATACATACCTTTGAATTATTTGCTAAAATAGGTGGTGGTTGTGGTTCTGGAGGATCTGGTGTCAATTCAACTGCTTTACTTGCTAACAATTTATTTGTCCATACTTGTTTCATTTCTTGTAAAACTTGTTCATCGACACCTTCGTCAAGAAATGCATCTCGAACTCCAGCAATAACATCATCAATTACTGTGTTATATAACTTAAGCTTAAAATTGAAAACAAAAATAAAAATTATAATAAATGAAGATGATATTATTGAAAATGATAGAAAAATATATATTAAGAAACAGAAAAGCCAACCTTAGATAAGGAATAAGACAAACGAAGAAGAAGAAGAAGTAGAAAAATATACTTCATGAAAATGACTATCCCTGTTGTTAGATATTTACGAGTAAATAAAAAAGAAAAATTAAAATCACTCCCGAAGAAAGTGATCGATATCCCATTCCGTATTGAAGAATTTAAAATCAGTGTTTACACATAAATTTTACTTGCCCAAGGTTTCGGTTGCGTATAGCATCAATTGTTCTTTCACACTTAAACACTTAAACAAGCACGATGGTTAGAGTAAATATATATCGTTTAAACTCCTAATAATAATAATTCTATTTAAATCAAAGCCATTTTTCAATAAACGAACTACCCTTTAATTTTGATAATTTCTCATAATTTATAAAATTTAATTAAAACCGTGTTTCTGAATTCTGTTGAAGAAGTGGAAGGTGGTCGCTGGAGCACCAGTCCATAAATGGAGTCATGATACATTCGAGGCTTTATGTATGATTCATAAATAATAGTAATGTTGGCCGGACAAGTTTTTTTTTCCTGCACTGCATAAGGAAACCAAGTCGCCTAGCAGCAATTTTTTTCACATTACTCACGTGATCATTCCAGCGAAGTCGATTGTTAACATGCGTTCCGAAAGATATCGTAATGGTCTATTATTAAAAAAATAGGAATGATGCAGAGTGCTGTCATCAGCACAATAGTTGGATCAAAATCCGTATTGCTGATCAATAATTAGATTGTTAGACTCCAGATAAGATAATATTTATAGTTTAGAATTATTTTCCAAGATCTTAGATAATATGGAAATTATGGCAATCGGTCTGTAGTTGGAATGTTTAGATTTAGAACCCTTTTTTTTGGAATTAGCTAGACGTTGGCTATCTTCCAAGCGGAAGGGAATTTACCAGAGTTTAAAGAGGACCGAAATATATGCCGCAGAGAAAAGAATAATGGTTGCGTATAATGGCCGGAATGGTAACAGGTCCCAGAGTTTGAGCCGGACTAGATTTTTTAACAATTCCATATATTCAAAAAATCAGATAGTCACTCTCTTAGGTTGTCATAAATACCGTTATATAATATAATAAGTTTAAACAGTAGTGCATCATGCCAAACCCGATCAAATGCTGCCGAACATGTGGATGCTTCTATTATACATTTCTGTTACGTATGTCATTATATTCACAGTTAATCTTCTAGATCAAATCCATATTGATAATCATTAATTAGATTGTAACAAGATAAGACAGAATTTTATAGTTTAGAATTTTCTTCCAATATCTTAGATAATATAAAAGTTATAGCAATGGGTCTGTTGTTGGAACGATCAGATTTAGAACCCCTTTCTGGAAGTGGTTAGACGTTGGTTAGCCTTTTCAGTTGAACACGTGACCCGGTCGCCATTGGAGTCTACTTGCATAGAAATAAAAGATTTGGAAAAATTGTTGCTCACTGCGCCAACAACAAATAACCAAAAATAAAATTTACCTTGTGTTTTTGATTGAATATAGGTACTGCCTGTGTAATGACTTTATAGCAACGGTTACGTGCAGAAATATATGTCAATCTGATGGTAGAATCAAACGTGTACTCATTAAATGCACGTGTCTTCAGATCCAGTTGAGTATTCCGAATAAATGCCAGGATTGTCGGTTACACCACAATGCGTCAATCAAGAAATATTATGGACATTGAAATCTTCCGCAAAGACAATTTCTACATTCGGTTAACGCATTGGATTCCTCATAATTAAGTATTATAATAAGGGCAAGAATATGGCGTTTATGAATTTGAAGATGTGCATAGGCAGAAAAAAGATTTTTCGTAAATCCTCGTATATTGAAGTAATGGATATAATGCTGATGGTGATGCTGGTCATCAACAACACCTATAGAATGAAAAAATATAAATATACGATAGATATGTTATTGTTACATATTTAACAAACATAAGCATGAATAAAATGGAATCATATAATTATTATCAATCAGTTAAATCAGTTAAATCAGATAATAAATATTTTTATAAGTTTTATTATCGTATGGCACATCATATAAATAATTTTATAAAAGTGATTCCAATCATATTGTGTTTAAAATTTATATTTTTAATTATCAGTGAAAATTAAACAATTCGAGCAATGCTCAAACAATGGCATTTATTGCAATTATTTAAAGATAAAAAAAAACACACATTAGGGATTGATAAGATTATTGAAATGTTTATTAAAAATAATTGTAAAATTTGCTGTTCTTTTTTTGTTTTTATTAATTAATTATTTGAATGTGTCGCACGTAACACCATATAAATTTTACAATCAAGTAAATGATAACATTATTAACATTTGCAGTCAGTCCACCATTTATTTACTTAAGTATCGTTAAAATATAAAAATAAAATAACATATTTCATATAATAATTAGGTGCGGTTGGCGCCCAATTGAGGATTAATATCCAACTCCACTAAACTAAGCAGCTGCAGGTTTGCACCTCGCACTGTTGACTTAATTGCACGAGAAACGTCAACAAATGGCCTCGGATCGAATGGGAATTCGATGACGACTTGTTGCTTGCGTAAACAAACACGATTTGGAACCTGGAACGCTATATATATAGTCTGGTGAAAACCTTTTGTTTTCCGCAAAACATACACACAATTGTGGAGACGGTTTATTGCTGCTCGTCTTGGATTGGGTTATGACAAAAATAGACTTTAAACCACATGACGGTTAGCGGAGAGGCAATAGATGAATTAGAGGACTCCAGTATTTAGGAAGATTTTTAACAATCGATGCTGGTGCAGAAACAGATGTAAGATTCTGTATACAAAAGGATCGGCCAATGTTTAGTAATTTCACAAAAATCTAAAGTTGGAAGGTGAGAAATAACATCGTGTCACAAATTTAAGGTTTCGTCAATAGATGCCTCAGACGCATACTAAAAATTTCGTGGCCAAATACAATAACAAATGAGAATTTGTAGAAACTGTCAGATCTGGAGGCGATGAACAAAATTGTCAACCGAAGAAAGTGAAATTGGATCAGCCATAAACTATCGCGACCGGTCGATGATATTTCAAAATGTGTACTTGACTGGAATCCGGTCGTTCATTATCTATAGAATTTATTAACAAAAATAGTATTTGGATAAAAAGAAATATATAAATAATTAACAATTAATATGTAGTTAATTTGATTTTTAGGTAATAAATTGTAGTACATACAATCAATTTTGATGAATTATAAAAAAAAAAACAAAGGAAAACACTGTGGTTTCCACATTTATTTGTATAACTGATAAAAGATTTTTCGAATGCATAGGAATGTATAAAATGACTGAATAATGAGAATAAATATATTAACTGATATATAATAATTTACTAGTTACTGACGATAATCGTTTTAAAACTTATTAGTGAAAATATAAAACGAACCAAGTAAAATCACTAAATTCAAATAACAATTTAAAAATTAAGTCCCATTCTTCTTCTCTACTTTTTCTTCTTCTTCCTCGGTTTATTATTTATTTAGGATCGACCCCGTCAGAATACAGTAGTGTATATAAACTCATTAGAAACATTATTTGCTTCTCTGTCAGCAATCAAAAAATTTTCACTATTATCTTTTATGGATTTGACAGGTGTCTTTGCCTGCAGTATTTCTTTGTGCAGCAATTTTGTATATTTCGTTTTGATCGCCAACCTCATGACAGACACTCATACTCATGATTTTTGGCTCTTGATCTGGCAATAGCTTAGCACCCTTATTGCTTCCCGTTTTGTTATTTTATCTAAATCATCAATGAAGCGAGTTCTTTGCCAAGATTTGTATGATGTTTTCGTTCTCGGTATCTCCAACCACCAAGTTTCCTTTTCCATATGCAGAGAACCTTTTGACATACCCAGATATTCTTTTGATTTCTCTTTATTTTATTCAATGTTATTTTGCCGTTTGTTTCTAAATGTTTCTTTTAATATAATTTTCGCTTTTACCAAATGCTCATCAGGTATATCTTTATAGTTTTTGAAATATTTTAAATTGAATGAATTTTCATAAAATTTTTAAATTATCATATATGTCATTGCCAATTACAAAATATCCATCATGTTGTGAAATACCAGTGGCAAAATCGTAGGACAAATATTTAAATTTAGATTTTTCTTGCAAATATGTCCATTTAGATTACCCACATAATCAGCCTAATTTCAGTTAATGGGAGAGCCTGAAAAATCGATTCCAGACATTTGCAAAATTTCATCTTTGTGAATTAATCGGATTCCTATTTGTGGAACATACACAGGAATCATATTGATTATTGATTGATTGTCTAATAAGATCTTAACAAACATTATGCGATCGTTTATTGTATCTACAGACAAAACAATTTGTTCAATGTTTCTGTCAACAACGATTCCTACCTTTACCGCTATAAAAAAAGTTTATAAACTTGACCAATGTTTTGTTTTTTATATATGTATACTGGTGTACACCAGAAGCAAACTTAGTAACTCAACTCACTAGGGTTTGAGACGCATAGATTGTTCCAATTTATAACAATATTCACCATTCTCACAGAATCCTGACTAATCCCGTGAGTTTATTGACTAATTTTATGTTCGGCTACAATAATAGCTTAGCTATTGCTTTGGTGGTGCCATGTTGCGGTGAATTTTATTGGCACTATATAACGTCATTGCCCAAGACTTATTATCTACCATAACCGATATTAATTCGTCAAAATATAACAATTACATTGAATATTAGTAATTATACGAGAAAACAATAACTTCGAACAATCTACTTGATTTTCATATACTCAAAATTATTCAAACTGAATTAATGTAATGAGAGAGTAATGTTAAACAATAAATCAACCAGGAATAAAATCGGAAAGAAAAAAACTGAATGTTCTAAATTTTTAAAATTACTATTTACCATTAAACTGATGTTATCGATTATAAATATACAAACATTTAAAGACACTAGCAATTAACATATTAGTTACATAAATATACGGGTAAAAATATCGATTATTTTTAATATTGCAAATTTAATGAACCATATCAAATATAAATGTGAATCTTTCAACATCTGACCAAGTACTTTAATACACTTCTTTTATGCACATTGATATCACTATTGATTAAAGTAGAATTGACTTCTCACTTCGACACTGATTAAATCCCATCGTAAAAAGTGTACAGAATAAATTATGTCAATGCTGTGCGGTCTCTTCATCACGACCGGTATACAGCTCAATTACACTATTACAGCATTTTTTTAACATAAAATGTTAATTTACTATCACCAAATTAAACTGAACTAAAATATGTAAAGTAGAGTTGCCCATTGTTTTCCAATTACACGTGAAATTACAGCAATTGGTCACGCAGATTGAATGGACCGGAATATGATGAAATTCAAAGGATGTTAATTATAAGGTACAAACAAACTTACTTGCAATCAACATATAGTTAAAGATTATACTGTACAAATATCGATTATTTTTAATTTTTAAAGTTTAAACAATAACATTACGGTATTGTGAATGAAACGTCTAGTTTATAATCAGTGTTAGGTGTGTTAGAACATTTACATACCACTTTACTTAAATATTTTTAATGGCTAATCACTCAGCTACATTAAAGTACACTTAATTGTATTATAGTTTGATATCCAGCTGAGATACAGGTTATATATTTAATATACTTATTTGAAGTACAAAGTTCGGATGACCGACACATTGAAACAGAATCTATCACTTATCTAATTGGATATTTATGTAATTTTATCACTTGTTGTGAACCACAATAATCAAATAAACTATCTCATAAATTCGTTTAACATAATTTAATGAAAACTATGTTTTACCATATAAAATATTGTTTTTCACACAACTGTTATGTTATGGTAAATCAATTCCATTTTACAGAAAACTAAATTAATGTAAATGAAAATCTTTTGATGTATAATTTTTAAGATACGACTAAACAAATTAAGCATAAGCATCATTAACCATCTTGTTACATTTATAATCATAATTATTAAATGATTTTTTAAAATAAATCAATACTTTTTTTTTTTTTTGTTATTATAAAATAAATTAATATGCAAACTGTGCACTGTGTGACAAATTTCTTTTTCCTATTCATATCGATATGAACCTTAAAAAATAATTGAATGAACCAATTAAATTTATAAGTTACAAACTTTTATTAATTATTTGAAACAAAAAATAGTGTAAAAAATTACTAATATTTTTATACTAAAATTGTTTAATTTTTCGCAATATTTTATTTCACCTTCCGACTTGTTGCAAACAAATTTTAAACATCACATCACATTGTTGTAGTTCGTCGATTAATTAATCGTTTCTTATTATTTTTATTATTCTGTTGATAGTTGATGTTTTGCCACACGCAATAAATAATTTAAAAAAAAAAAAAGAGGAAAAAAAAAACTGTCTACCAAGGTTTATTTATAAATATTTACCGAAAATTTGATGTAAAAATAGTAAAAAAAAAAATTAAAAAAATAAATACATAAATTTTTCCATATGGCAGATTCCATCGTAAAATAAAGTTTTATTGAATTATTTTTCTGTCATTTTTTTGTATTTATATAAGAAAAATAATAAAACTTACCACTGACGTTTGACTAAGTGCCATAATTATTTATAAATTATTTAAAATTATATTGAAGTTAAAAAAATTATGTTTAAATTAAGAGAACAAAATATGTTTAAGTTTTATATCGGATGCATTACTAATAAATTTTACAATTAAACCAAAAGCGTTCATTCCAATATCCAATATGCAATGACAGTTACCAACTCATTCCACAAAAAAAAAATAAACTGGTAAAGAAAATGTAGTACATAAATTACCGTCATAAATACAAAATGTACTAGTATAAATGATATTATTTTTTTTAATTATTACGTTCCGAATCTAACTTAAAATGTTGGTTTTGGTTTTTTTTTTTTTTGAAATTTTGAATTATTAATTTAAGCAGAACTGAATCAAGTAATGTAAAATATACAGATAAAGTACTGTAGGTATTAAAATATTTTGAAAAAACTAATTTTCAACATTTTAAATACAAGGAAAATTATAAATTTTTAATGTCTTGTTCTCGGAATATTATTTTTGCTCGGAAAATTTTCATGCCGTAATTTAACACAATATTCCCACTTTATGGGCCACGGAGGCTTGTGTCAATAAAATAAGAAGAAAATAACTATAGTATATTCCTTTGAACTGAATAATTAGACGTCTTCATATGAACTTTCAGATACTATAAAGTATATCAATGTTACGTATCAATATCATTCTACTGGACTTATGAAACACAGCATATTAAGGTATCTTTTTTCTCAATATTTGGCTTCGTTTTGCTTTAGCTTCGGTATGGAAATAGTTTCTATTTTGTTTTTTGGGTAAGGAATATATCATATAAAATAGTCTCAATTTTTTTTTTTACCATATTAATGTCTGATCATGCTGTAATATATCATCATCTCGACCTTTACATCACGCCGGAGCAAACGGCGTCAACGAATAACCGCCATTTTTCAAAATCACCGATCAGCACGTTCACTTCACACCCTCTTCTTTCCACTGGCACCAAAACTTATATAATAATAAAATTGTTTTGCATTTGCATTTAAATTTAATGAATCGATCAACAATTTATTGAGAATTATATAATTGTAAACTGTTCTGGAAGAATGAGGATGTAATTTATATTTATTTTTCATGATATTTTATTAGACGATTGTAAGCAGGAAAAATGAATGGAGGATAACATTCAGAATTCATCGTATAGTAAATTTGTCTTCAATGTAGTTCACGTCGCACATCATCGCCTGCATTATCGTCGTCTTTACCTATACGTCATAGGAACGTATAGGGCTACATCACAATGCTAGTTTGCCACTTCCACACATCATTTTACCATTTAATATGAGCACAAACACACATCATTTTACCATTTAATATGAGCGATGTAGTTGGTTGGCAAACAAATTGAATAATTCAGTAGAGTGATGTGTAAGGTCATAGATAACTTGTTTTTTTATTTTTTGTGAGATGCACCAAGTCTACAGATAAAACTTTAAACAACACCGTCATATATCAAGTTAGCATCTGAATTGAATGCTTATTAACCGTGAAGAACTGATTGATGTTTTTACCTCAATAGCATGAAATTTTGGAAATTATTAAATAGAATTGAAGTGGTTGCAATGTTGATGATTTATACTCGTATATGTTTCTTTGCTTGATGTAATTCCAAGAGATAATTCAAGATTGGTTGATTTTATATTGTGTATATTTTTTCACAGTCTGGTCTACTGAACTCAATATGACACCATGTACAATTATTGATTCATTTAATTGTTTAATCAAAACATTTGATCGTCAGTCATTATATTTAGTTTAGAAATTGGTTTCTGTTAATTGGTTTTAACTTTGCGACTATTTTGAACGAGCAGATTCTTTTTAAAAGCCTACCTGGATATTACAACTATAAACTATTCTACATTTTATTCAATTATATATTGATTAACATTTTATTGTTACTTGCTGCATATTATAAGTGGCAACTAAAAGTCGTGCCGTCCTTTGTACCAATGCCGTGTAAAGGTAGATGTCACATCACAAATTAATTGATCAATTAATTGTTCAATTGGTGCCTCTCTTTAGTCTCGATCACACGACTGAAATTGACATAAATTGTGATCAAGTTACCGGTTATACGCGCCCGTGACGCTAAGGGGTTACAATAATGATGTGCCACATTCTAACCGATCGATGAAATCGTTAAAATTTCTTAAATCTCCAACCCCCGAATTGTTTTCGGGAATAACGCGAAAACGGCATCAAAAATTATTGTATCAATTGGAATGACATACGAGTTAAGGGAGAAGATACTAGACCGATATTCTCAACCATTGATTGTTAATAAAAGTGAACGGATATAATGACTACAATCTGGTTCAATGTGTGTGGTGTTTAGAAACCTTGATTGTTCGGTGTCCATATGCTATCATTTTATAAAGAATGTAAAGAGATGCGTTAGATTTATTAATTACTTATTTATGATGCATAAATGTGCCCTCGTGACACCCTTAACAGACAGCTGCGAACGAAACAAAGTGTCTGCAAAATTTCACCGTAATATTCGACTCAGTTTGCAAACAAACGTCGTCAGTGAAGTAAAGATCTTCAAGTAAACCGGTTTAGACCTCATCTGAGATCATGCGGTTTGGAATTTACCTTGATCATAAAACATTCCAAGACGAACAGAAACAATAGTCGCTACTATTTGCATCCCTGTTTAACACCCAAATGTACATCAAAAAAATCACCATGTCATCTACGATACATTGTGAATGATTATATGGACCGCACATAGTCATTCCAGAGAAGTCGATTTGTTGGCAACATATTAGAATTCGAATCACTCAGATTAAATTCCATCGATGGAATTTGCAAATCACTGTATCTACCACGCAGTCTATATCTTAATTCACAAAATTATCACTACACGTTTTGGTATCAAAAATTAAATTTACTATCGACAATTTAAACTCAACCAAAGTATATGAAGTAGTAAATTAAAGACGGGACACAGTTGTTCATGGCAGACAAGAATACGATAATAAGTCACAATTAAATCGATAAGAGATACAAACTTTCGTATGTTGACAGAGATTCGATGGAAGTGAAAGTTATAGGTTTTGAAAGTCGTTTCATGATCGGGTCGTTTCGCGTTGATATGGACAATCCTCTTAACAGCGATTTAAATATAATTTCTGATTGGGGACGGAGAAATCTCGTAATATTCAATGCGAATAAGACGCAGTTGTGTCTTTTGTCGCATAAGTCAAATACTCCGGATCCAACTATACAATTCGATACTAATTTGCAGTGCAGTTCTTCGGGGCTGAACTCTGTCGGAACGCATATAAATTCAAAACTACTATGGTATGATCAGACATATATAAGACGTTTAATGGAGCACGACTCTCACATATGGGCCGAGATAGAATTCAGAACTGAACCTTTTGACTTATAGGTGATGAACAAATCACCGGTCATATAGATTTTCGTCAGCATATTTTTCCACCATTATGCTGAATTTACGTTTGGTCGAAAGCTTAAATTTCGATGCACGTTTATGTGGTGTATTGTAAAGATGCGTTTCCTGAATTTTACGGTATCCAGGCTTTTAAATCAAATGTTCACAAATTCTTGCGTTCATATCTAGTTTGGAAATTATATTCATGTCAATAAGAGTACTGGTTTCTTTTTTTTTGTTGTTTTTTCTTAATTTCTATAACTGTAAATTAGTAAATTGCATAATTTATACTACTAAGTAATTCTAATAGTATAATATGCTAATAACATTGTTTATTGTATATAATGTGATAATATGCAAAAAAAAAACTCTTCAAAACGCACTCAAGTTATACATCAATTTATTAATAACGATAGCACATTTATTTCATCTAGATATTATTACCATAGTTTTACTTAGTTGGTAGGGTTGATGTTAGAAAAAGAAT
>JANSTX010057532.1:8820-24512 GCA_027564355.1 Penthetria funebris
TTTATGGTGATTATTTGGCTGAAATCGTCCGCTCTTCAGGTATTGCCACTCAATACTAAATTAAGGTGCACTTTTATATCGTATACATCTCGTCTGAGATGATCAAAGTCTACATTGAATGCTATACTATGTCAACTTAAAATTACGTTGCACAACACAAGGTTGCGCAACACAATGTAAATTTGTCAGCAACGTGATTGTCTACAAGTTGGCCAAACTGTTTGTTTGCCAATATCATCAACTAAACCATTTTGTGGCCAACTGTGTCAACAAATGTAAATTAATTACCATTGGCTTACATTGTAAATAGTTGGCAAGACTGTCGTTGACCACTTTGTTAACTATAGTGTGACCGTACCCTTATTTACTCATCTCGAAGATTAGTCAAATTTATGCCCTTAGTAATTCTATAGGTTTTTTTTTTATGAACATTTCTCTTTAATGTCGGCTGCCCCATTACGAATTTTTTTTTTTTTCCTAATTTTTTAAGACTTTTAATTTTAAAATAAATCTACCATTTATCTACTCGTAGATGTCAAAAGCACAGAGTATCGCTATGCCCATTAAAATAATGTTTCCTTCTTCTTTATATATAAAGATTTGCATAAAAAAATGTAAATTATTTTGTCTTATTTTCCATTGCGAAATCGTTCATCATTATTTTCACTAGCGGAAATATATCCGTATCCGCTTGAACCATTTTCAGCATTTTCTTTTCTTTTCTGTTTAACTTTTTTGTTGTTTTTTTCTTTGTTGTTTTTTCTTTGTTGTTCTTTTTGGTTTTTCTTTTTTAGATAAATGACATTTTACGAGCATCATACAAGTACCAGTACATATCAGCATACTTTCTGTTGCACTTTTATTTGTTCAGCAGACTAAATAAAATACTTCCATTATAATAATGCTATATAAACAAAATGCTTCAATTACTTGATGATGAGTAAACATTTTAAAAATTAGAACCACAGGTATGGTATATAAAAAAATGCATATGAAAAATAATTTAAATACTGGCAAAAAAATTTGCGAACAACATAAACAATAGAGGAATTTTTAATGGATGAAAATGGTGTACCCATATGTGGTTTTCAAATATTGCAAATATGAAAACAATGGCTTTTACAGAGCTTTTAAGTTACTATTCTCACAAATTTATAATGTCTATACTTGTATAGTCACATAGGGTTGATGCATATATGGCGAGCATATGGAATAGTGACTTATTTGTTCCCATCATGTTATAATGTAGAAACATAAACAATCTGATATAGGTACGACTATATATCTGCACCTTTGGACTGTTGAATTGAAAGAGTTTCGAAAGTGGGAAGACGTCAAACTAAACTAACCTCCAACTTTACGATATTTGAAACCATTTCCTAGTTCTAGCTGAAGTGAATTAATATGAGCTATTTTTTGAGCTATTTGTATTGCCGCTCATATTTGACAATCTGACATTTTGACAATGGTTATTTAATAGCGTCACATACTCGCTATGTCAGCATGTTATCATTGAGCCACTGAATTCGAATGATCACTGCTGACACACAGCAACCCCAAACACCCTCCAATATGACCGTTGATTGTGCGCACCCATTTGAGAAACCTCAATATTCCACATATGGTGGCCGTTTCACTATAGCGCCCCGTTGCAATCAACTTTGCAAATTGCATGTTGTCAGTGCATACCATCTACTGGGTCACGAATAGTAAATAAATAAACTGCTTCTTTCAAATGTTAAACGATTTCTTGTGATGTTATGCACATATACGATTAAGTGAAGAAAATTCATTTAATTTTTGCTGAAGATGCAGGCTATTCTTAATCATTTTATTGCTACTCTTGGTAATGTTGTCAATTTTAATACAGCCATTTTCAATCATCGTGGCATTCGATGCTACTACTTTTCTCATATATAACAAATTAAATAATTAACATGATAATGAATCTTCCAAAGTAGATTTAACAAAGTCATCAGCTGTAATGTCCTTTGCAAACTGATTGCTGGAATGAGAGCTACAAGTTGAGTGCCACAGCTTTGTTAACCATTTTGCACATACTACTAGCATTGTCAGATACCTCAGCATAGATGTCAGTTGTAAAACTATTTTTAGCCAATGGAGTCATTAACAATTTCACATAATTTATCGGCAGTATCTTATTCCATTTTTTAAATTTTTAAAATGCACACAATTGCAACACTAAATGGAATATTACATCCGAAAAAAAAACCTCCTCATCAGAAATTTATAAAGTGTCTATGAAAGCAGTCCTTTAATCCCTTTAACTTTTGAATTTGGTTGTTTAACCTCTGAACATATTGCAGAACTTTTTAAAGCTGAAGAAAGTGATAACAAGCTTACCTTACTATCTGGTGCTTTATTTTCTGGTGATTATGTTAAGGGTCTTGAGGTTGATGATGATGATACATAGTGTGTATTTGAAGAATCTCAAAAAAAAAATTTATTGAGATTATACTCTTTATCTATCTTCATTGTCATCGTAATACTGTGATAAGAATAAAAAAATAAGGAAAAATATAAATGAAATCGAAAAGAATATATTACTAAATCAATTATTTCAATTTCAAATGCATTTCCACTTATTGAGGTGTTAAGATGGAGGCAGAGGATGCTAAATTTGTGTTTGATGAAGATGAATCAAGAGAACATATGGTTCAATTTCTTTTTCATTCACCTTAAAGGTGCCACTACCATATTGTATTGGCAATCTGTGCTGTGATGTAAGAGGCTCACCAAGTATTATTTTACAATCTTTAAAATATTTCAAATTGAGTCTATTACATGGTATAAAATCAATTTAAGATGAGTTACTACCACTATTGTACGTTTTTATGTGTTCCTCTAATTAAATGTTTACATATATTTTGTATTGTGTCCTTAAAAAGATTTTAAATTTTCAATTGTAGCTGGTTATAGGACAGACACTTAAAAACGTATCCTAAAATCCTCAATAATTAAAAATATAAGTAAGATCACAGGTAAGTTTGTGCATGAAATGCTTAAAAGATTAAATTTTAGAAGATTGGTTCGTCGATAGCATATGTCGCCTTGATATCGATAATACATAATTAGTGCAGTAGGTAGAAAGTTTCCAATATTTATGAAGTTTATATATTGAATCACGAATTCAAAATTCACAATAGGTATTTGGATTATTAAGTGGGATTTGATATTGTAGACATACATTTCATTCAAGACAATTTTGTTTAAACGCCGTACTGTTGTATGGCTATGAGATTTGGAAGGTGACATATATATAATCATATCAGAAATCCAAGTTCTCGTTAATGGGTGTCTACAGACACTGCGGGCAAATGAGAATTTATTCGATTCTTCTGTAGATAATGAATTTCTATTCAATATTTAATTTTTGTATATGTTTTAAACATTTCAGTGTTATATTCAGTGGGTGATGTGAATTCATTAGACGCATATTCAGAACAAGTTGTCCGCGGTTATAAATAAAACGTTTAAGTGTCATAAGAAGTGTGCCAGTAGATAAATCTGTGACCACTTTCATATTAATTTCGTCAGCTGATAAATAAAGCAATATAGCATTTTAACAAAGCTCTTGATCTAATAATGATCCTAATTGAAAATAGTTTGCAATTCACAATTAGTAAAATGAGTAGATGTTGTTACTCATTTGAATGGTAAATTACCAAATATTTGTTCTGTCAAAGTACTGTGCCGAAATTTAACTCATCTAATACAAGATCGGTAAATCATTCTCGTGACATTTTTACCATCAATTGGCCAGTAAGTCTGCCTAAGCAATGAGAGTAGCATCGTTGCAATAGATTTTGTTACGTGATGTCTAGGAAATAGTAGGATTTGATACCTAGCGCCAAATTCGTATTTTGTAAACGCCCACCAACTCGTATTCTATTATCTTTACCTAAGAATGGGCAAAGAATTTACAATTCTCTATAGTTTGAAATAAATTTTCATCCCAAAATATCGAAAAATCGAAATGAAAGAAAAACTTTGAACGAAATATCACAAATAAAATGTAATTTCAAATAATATTTTTGTAATCCCTTTATGGTGCACCAATTCAGCTGCCTTTCCTCACTTCAAATATATACAATTTCAAAACATTATTTATTGACTCAACCAATTGTGAAATTATTGCTTCTATTCGTCTTGTTTTTCCTTCGTTGTGTCCCAAGACAGTAATAAAACACTTTGAGATTTTTCCCATGTTATCACAAATATAAAACCATATGGACAAATTTTGGGATACTCTGTTTTTTTTTTTTTCTTTTGGTAAATTTCAGATATTTATTTAATACCACCAAGGGTTTCTTTGATTAAACATGTAATAATAAATTTATCAAATAAGTACGGAATATTCTTTGCTATTAAAATCATAATTCTCTCATATACGGAGTTCCAATTAAAGTGATATATTGCACAATTATATGTCACATACATCTATATTACATATAATTAGCAATTCAAAAATGATTTTTTATAAGTTAAAAATCGAATCGAATCTGGGATTACGTTTTTGTTCTATACTGACGAAGTAGCTAGAACCAGTGGAAGGATCTGTTCAAAGATCGTGAACAATGGCGGTTGATTATTGACGCCTTATGGTTCATGGTCCCGCATATAGTAAAGGTTGAGATGATGCTGAGAAAAATCTTACTGGTTTTGCATAATACCATGAACCAACTAACACAACATACAAATCCATGGCCAAGACGTACTCCAACTTAGAATGAGAATCAAAGATATCAAGTGCTAAAACTATCTTGACAATATTGGGCTGACCCATAAATTTTTTTTCGCAACATATAATACATTAATGAAGTGCCATATTGTTTGAATTGGTACAGTTAGGCAACGTGGAGTAGATTGTTGTATATTAACATCAGATCAGTTGAGGGCGGATTTATATTGAAGAATAAAATGCTTTTTTGAATAGAAATCTTCTTTTAGTGCAATATACACTTTTTACAAATATACGCTAATTTTCTATCTCTTCGGAATAATATGATTCGTTCAGATCTGGAAAATATACTTCATGATTTCCAAATCCAAATCTCTATACTACATTTATACATTTTGTGCATATATGCGAGATATTCTGCTACAAAAATTAGTCTAAAAAACCGGAAAAACTCATGATATTACTAGGATGTCGGCACGAAAACTCTATCCATAACCATTTCCGAGATATTTGCAATTTAAATAAAATTGACCTTCTAAAGATTATGGAATCCTGATTCAAATCCACAAACCTATGAAACGTACCAACATTTTTTAACAGAAACAAAAATTGAAATGCCTCGTAAACGGTTGGAGATAGAGACATGTTGTAAACGGTAAAAACGTACTAATGTCTACTACATTTTATACTCATATGCCAAATGTTCTGCTGCAACAATTCGTCTAAAATATCAAAAAAAACTCGTAATGTTACTGTGATTTCAGCATCGCTTTTTTCTGCATATTTCTTACATATTTCTCTGTTTTGTTTGTCTGTTCAAATTTTCTTTTGGAATTTTTCACCACTTCCCGAAATTTTCAGTGAAGTGATGGGAGATAATGGTACAAGTACATCCCTATCTTACAAACTTTTTGGGAAATATATACCCTGTCCTGAAACCATACTTGGAATGGAAGGTATCCTCATAAGCCCAACCGAACCCCCCCCCCCCCCCTTATATTTAATAGTTAACTTTCTTCTCTGTTAATCTGTTTAAATTTTCTTATGGAATTTACAACCACAAACCGACTAGTCAGCGGTATGCAATACCTGCTTATTAGTATTAGTTTGCATATATTAAGTAGCTTAGTTTGCTTAATTAGTATGCTTATCAGATTCCATATTAATTTTTTGGATCGAAGATTAAAAAGGGTAAATTAGCATATGCAAAACGTAACTTATAAAATTTTTTTTGTTTTTTGCATATGTTTTTTCTTAATTTCTTTTTTCAAATGGTCCAAATAAGTACGACTATAACGGACCGGTCATATTATACATTTAAATATTTCAATTTATTTCATTTCGCGATTGCATTTCGAATGGTGCCCTAATATATTGTACTTAATCATCAGGATTTTCTTTGGTTTGTTGTTGTACATAACTCTTACCAGGAAATAATCAGAGGCATAGACACTTTTTAACATTTTTCGGCAGGATTTTTTCTTTTTATAAAATTTGCATCGTAGTACGAGCTGTTTGTGATGTGGCACCATTTTGTTTCAACCACATGTGCTATAGGTTCAATTCATCCAATTCAGTCCCATTAGAATTTTCCAAAATGTCACGATAACGACTCTAGTAACATCCTCAAAGAAATATGGTGCCATCTGGTGCATCATGCAGTCACACGAGAAACGTGTATATCGTCGCACATTATGAATTTTTGGCATAAACTGGAGTCGTCTCTCTATTAATATATAAAACTCAACCACTCTAATCACGCCGCTATATATAATCATTTTCCTGTACATCTTGTGTCAATTGAATGTTATATGGGTAAAGATTTACATTTTTTATGAGAATTTTAACAAACTTCCTTGATCCATTCCCAATTCTGGAATGCGGGTATCGAAAAGAGGTGCCAATACATTCACCAACACTCTGCTTCACCGCACCTATTTTGTATCGCATACATTAGCATCGTATTGCCTAAAATCTGCTTTCTCTTCCGGTGTTTGCAAATCTTCAAAATTATTTATTACACACAGAATTGGTGGCCAATCAAAATTAACCTGGAACATATTATTCATCCTGTAATGTATGTTCTTTATATTTTTGTCCCCTATCACATGGCATTAATGACATATTTGCATGAATATTGAGGTAAATTTTGATTAAATTCAAAAATATCGAAAATGAGAAGAAACTATACTAAACTCGGGACTGGGCCTCAAAATGGAATAACTTTTTAGAGAAAATAGGACGATTGTTTTAAGTTAATTTAATTTATAAATGAATAAAAAGAATGTAATTATAATTTATAATGTTTTTCAAAAAGTTTTCACTAAATCAAAAGTAAAATATTTATCAACTACGTTAACGATAAATATCAAATACTAAAAGTTTAACAGAATAGGTAATTAGTTTTAAACTCAAATAGATTTTAAGCGAAAAGTTAAAATCAAGGAAGTTTATATAACATCAGAAGAAAAAGTGGAAACTACTTTCGATTATGTACATATGTTAGAATGTACAAAACCAACTAGAAATGATAAACAATGAAATATTTTTAGGACTTTATATATCATATAATGGATATAGTTCTATACTGATCTATCATATCCGTATATATGAGAAGACAATGGACTAATAACAATAATGGAACTAATGCATATTTGGATGCTAAATCCAACTGCATAGATATAAGCTAAATTTTTCAGATGTTATATTGTTAAGAATCGTACCAAAATTCTAGAAGTTTAAAATTTGTGACGCAAATCAGATGATATAAACATGAAAACCCCGACCGCTATCGAGAGGTCATTCTTGGCTTCATTATCTATCTCAATTTCTAATATCATGCAATGAAGACGGATGATACTATTAAACATAAACTCTCTAGTGAGTAAAAAAATCGGTTTCAACTCGCTGAACTAACACGATCCCTTAGACCACATGTTCTATTGACTACTTCGATCAAAGTGAACACCAAACATATAGTACACTTAAATAACTAAAAGACATTCAGAACGGATATAGATTACAGCCTCAGTGGCCTTGGTCGTGGCACTTCGGTCTTCATAAGAAATGATCTGAAAACTCGACATTCGTCTATACTTTATACAACAATTAAATGCACTGCCATCTTATCTAGTCTCGAAAGAAACAGTTTTTTGTTTCCTCTTACATTCCTTACTCCAGCAGGTTGGTCATCAATACATATCTAAACGCTAACTCTCCTCAGCTTTCTCTCTCGAACCATCATTGGTGAGACCTAACGCTGAAATATTTCTCGACCTGTTCATCGTTGATTTACAGCCTCAATATTAACATGTACAATATGATCTCTTCGTCTCAAAGAATTTTTGATATAATTTCAGACTGAAGAACAATTTCAGAAGAGAACATGCTCGATTAAAAAGGAAACATGTAATAGATACAGATCAAATCAGAAAATTAACAACGTGAGAACTGCGATCTATCATCAAATTGTCCAACAACAAAGACCCTGACGGTACTCAAAAAGAATCATTCGGAGTTCCAAAAAAAAAAAAACGTATTCAAAAATGCATACATGCCAAGTTCTTGGAAAGTTGCAACAATTATTCTAATTCTTAAGCCTGGAAAGAACCTTATTATGGTGGCTAATTATCGACGCATTTCATTACTATCTATCCTATCAAAATTATTCGAAAGATTTCACGCAAAGTAAGAATATTCTGCCCGTATTACAAATGGGTTTCAGAAGAGCTTATCCACATCCCATGCACTGATGGATATGCTAGACATGTATGAAAATACCATACATAATTGAATGCAAAAATTGAAGCCATTTCAAGTGCAACGTCATAGTATTTAGCGGTATCGGTCGTTTAACTCGACCACTTGTGCCTACAAGAGCAAGAAATATCAATATCCTTAATATATGGTAACAGAGTAAACAATACTAACAACTAAAAATATCTTGGTATACGATTCACCAACACACTAAAACTCAAACTATTTATCATCATCATCTAAACATTAACTTATCGAGGGCGCATAAGGCCCTCGATGTTAACATCAAATGTAAACTCAAATAACTATAATTCAAATTGGACAACTGGAGAATTGTAGTATCAATCATAATTATTCAGTTATACAATTGAATATTTCAATAGAGTAGTGCATACATCACCAGCTACCTAGTTTATTGTTGTATTGTTTTTTCAAACCAGTGTTGACAAACACGACATTGTCACCACATTTTTAGCCTCCTCGATCACACACCATTACTGACATATACCGTGAACGAGTTACCGGTGACACCGCATGGAGGTATAGTTTGGTTGCGTTACCTCGATGATAGTCGGTCACTCCATTCGTCACCCAACCTACATATAGATGACATTAAAACAAAGATTTATAACAATGCAACCTAAAGAAAACCAGCAAACTTGATAAAAAAAAATAAAAATACTGTGCTACAAAGAACTAATTCGCCCACGAATGACATATGCCTTCGACGGTTTGTTATTCAATTTCCTCACATCAAATGGAAGCGATTCGAGTTTTACAATGCAATGTTCTTCACTACTTTTCGGTGCCAGGAGACCTATTTGATGCAAACCTTGATACTGGACATTCCCGCAATAGTATTATTTAAATTTGCAAAAAAAGATAATGAATCGGAATCTGTTTTTTACCTTTTCAATTGTCTCCACTTGTAACATCATTTAACTGGTGGATATCTCTGTTTCCATATTCTAATTTATTATTTATCAATATTATCATTAGGCAGAAATACATTATTAAAGGCATTTAGCTAGTTTTACGTATTTAAGATTAAATGAATTATACTATTTCCTCCCTTACATATATGACTAATTCATCTCACGTAATTTTTTAGCTTCTACTTACAAGAAAATAATATTGATCAAACCAAACGATAAGACAACCTAATTGTTTTTCAAGAGACAATCATTCTTCTTTATATTAACCCCTAATGAACGTCACTTAAGTAAACGTGAGTTGTGTTTAAATTATTCGTATTTAATTTATTTTCACTAAATAAATTAAGCGTTTTATTCGAAAAGAATGTAAGAAAATTTCTCAGCATTAATTCAATAACATTTGTTTTGCTCTGCATTCATAATAATAGTAACAATAATTTAATTTTGAATCGCATTAAATTCACGATGTCAAAAGATTACATTTAATTATATGTTACCGATAACAAAATTACCTGATACAACCCTAAATATCAATTAAATCAAATTAGTATATCATATAATATTTAAATCTATTTATTAGACATAGTGGTTGGTATCATTAACAATACCATATGTGATACGTTTCTAGGTTAATTAATAATAAAAATATTTGCAATTTTCAAATTTTGCGCCTTATAAAAAGATAAACTTTCAAAATGAGTGCGTTCTGCGTTGTATGAGCTCCTGTTACCATAGTGATAATGCACCTGCTGCACAAGTATCCAAACATTGTTTTCAACGCATATTTCCTCTATTTTGAATATTTGTAACAGGAGAGCATAACTTAAAGCAAGTTTTGATTTACAACATAATTAAAAGTAGCTCATGGACAGAAAGCGTATATAAAATAGCTTTGAATCAGGGACGGTGTCGATGGGAGAAGTAAAAATGCAAGACTAATTTTTCTACCAAAATAATGCATATGACATGTATTTTTTGAATTTAACTGTAAATTATTTAATAAAGGATTTTTGAAATTGAACCTGCATTATGTTAATATCATAAATGAATTCAGAAAACCATTTTAATTTCAACTTAGCAACCCCGACCTGAAATTCAAAATTAGTAAGTATGGCTTGATGACTGGGCCTCACATGAATAACTGTATTACAAATATAAATGTTTATCAATCAAAGGTTTCATTTACGTAAAATATTGAACTGAAAAATATTTTAAATATTCCTGCCCGCCGGTTACAAATTTGGTGATTTTAAGATATTTTGTTATGACGTAGAATTGTGATCTTATAAAATGATAATGGATTAGTGAATTGTCGACCATATTACCATTTTGAACATTTTAACCAGACCCATTAGCAATATGATAATAAGTTATCAAAAATGTCAGTGTTAAAATCTATGTTAGACAAAATTTTCGATTTTAGATAAATTGGAATTTGTAAAGCAATCTTAACAGACCCTATATTTGATTCATTCTGCACTGTAATTACTAGATGTTGCAGTTGTAGCTATCAAATCAATATTAACAGCAAATCCTTGACATTCAACCCTCTTTTATTTAAAATACTTTCGCGTTTCTACACATATTTGCACTAAAATGAATAAGAAGAGTTTCGTAATATGGTATTATAATACATAACATCCCTTACGAACTTTTTTTTGAGCGTCTAGTAAAAAGTCTAACTTATCTTATTACTGAATTTAATGTAGACCATTTATAATATGAATGTATAATGTAAAGGGTCTTTTATAAAGAGTGATGCAATGTTAAATGAAAATAAAGCCAAAACTGTAAATGGTAAACAAGTTTTCCTTTTTTATTTTGAAGAATGTTCCTAGAAATTACATTTTGAACAATATCAATTCCTATTGAAAAATGTATCCACACCTATTGAAATACCCTTTATAAATTAAAATTGTATACTAGACTCAATGTCCAGTTGAATTGTTAAAAAAATATTCCTCTGAAAGCAGTTTGAAAATTCTTCAGGAGTTTATTCGCAACAATTAGTTTTAGATACGACTTCAAATAAAACTCGAAATATTATTTTGTGTTAAGAAATCACCAGCACCTGTAAATAACATTTAAAGTACTGAAATAGGCAAATAATAACTTTCCAAATTGTTGAACTTCCATATAAAGCTATGGAAACGCATGCGTTGTTTATAGCAAAGCACATTTTCCAAGCTTTTCTATTTCCCCTTTTGCCTGTAAACATATAATAACCCAAAAAGGTAATGCTATCAAATCTGTAGCTAGTAAATAACACGTGCTTTTAATGTGAAATCATATTAAATGTACTCGTTCGTATTTATAGACAACATAATCTTTATGAACCAGCTAGAAACTAATTAGAGGCATTTTAAATTTGGTGTAAACAAATCAACATATTTTGAAATACCAGTAATATAAAAGAAGTAATACGTCACATAGCTTTTAAGAATTGCATGGGTCATGAAATAGTAATTTAATAATATATTATTCACATATCTTTTATTCGTTAAGTAACAAATTGTACTTGTATCATCAACATCTCGACCTTTAATCCATACAGGAGCATAGGACAGCAACGAACAACTCTTATTTTTCACGATCTCCGACCATCTCCGAGCATCGGATTCCAGTCAAGTGCGTATTTTGCGTGTATGATCAATTTAATTCCACTTTCTTCCAGTGACAATATTGCTCTCCGCCTTCAGATCTGTCAGTTTTCCCAAATTCTAGTTTGATATTGTATTTTGCCAGAAAATTAAATGTTGTATGCGTTAGAGACAACTATTTACGAAAACTTGAATTTGTGACAACGCCAGACTCCATTCGGTATACCAAACATTTGTCGATTGTTAAAAAACTTCCCAAATATTGTAAGTCGTATACTTCATCTTATTACAAGTGAACACCTCCTATACGTACTAATTTTAGTGATAACACAATCCAAGATGAGCATGAAAAATAGTGGTGACAGTACACATCCCTGTTTTACACCCGAATGTACATCAAATATATCACCAAGCATTCTGCGATGTAAAATTCTACATTGTGTATCGCTATATAGACCGCGGATCATATTTATCTGTTTAGACGGTATTCCATAAAACTTTCTAATCCTATAATCCTATAATAATCGCATCACACCACAATCTACACTATCGAATGCCTATTTGAAGTCGACAAATAACATATACAATGGTTTCCATCGACTGCTCAAAAATAATCCGTAATGAATTGATATGGTATGTGCAAGACCTACCAGACCTGAAACCTGCCTGTTCCTTTCGAATACTCGGTTACAAAACTGAATTGATCTTGTCGTACATGATAATAGCTATAACTTTGTTAACCGTATTCAGCAAGTGATAACACGTCAGTCCTAGCATATACTCAAGCCACCCTTTTTCGGCAACTTAATTTTCAAATCCTCTTTCCATAAGGTTGGAATAACATCAGATAACAACATTCCGTTAATAATGGGATCAAATACTGATGCATTGCCATCCAAGTCTACTTACAATATTTCAGTTAATATGTTATCGGTACAATAAATCCGTAACCTGTTTGTGGACATTTTTAGGAGGTGATCATAAAAATTTCGAACATTATCCAAAATGCGGTTTAAAATGTGTCTTCTTCATCTTCTTCTTCTTCTTTGACTTATTTCTTAATCAGGGTCGCTTCTCCTGTTTCTTAATCTATTTTTCCACAAATGTCTGTCTTGTGTATCATCACTTTCTGCATTTATTAATTTACTTTGAGTTATTTTGGTGAACTTGGTGAACTTACACTGGATTACCGTTCAATATGATGTTTGTTAAAATGCATGTTCTCTGTTTTAGTATGACTGATACGTAGTCCGTTGGCCTCCAATACCGAATTCCACAAATTTGTTTTGGTTTCCACTCCAATTTGATTTGCACTTATTAAAACTATGTCAACACTTTGCAGTCTCTAAAATATTTCAAATTGAGTCATTTACTTCGTATACAATCAATTTAAGATGAATTACTATACTAATCTTGTACGCTATTAGGTGTTCCTCTCTTTTGCAAAGTAAGTGTTTACTATTGCCAAATTATATGGCAATTTCAATTGCAAAATATCATCACCCTTAATATTACTATTGCCAAAACTATGGCCACCATGACAAATATTAAAATTTAGATTTTTGTTTCTTGTCAACATGTCCATTTAGATCATCCTTAACCAGCCTGGATTCAGTTAATAGAAGATCTTGTAAAACCGATTTTAGATGTTCCCAAAATTCCATCTTTGTGAATTCATCGGATTCTATTTGTGGAGCATATACAGGAATAATATTCAAGATTAGTTGATTGTATAATAATATCTTTAAAGACATTAGCCGGTTGTTTATTCTATCTATAGACACAAAACTTTGCTCAATGTTTCTGTCAACAAATATTTCTACATCGTTTTTAGGGCCTTCACCGTTATAATAAAGCTTATATCAATGTTCAATATAGTTGGCCTTTTGGACGCAGTCAATTCATTTACGACATATTCTGTATGTCGCCCGCGAGTTCTTTCACCAATTTTATGTTTGGTTATCATCGAATTGGCAACAATAATAGTCTAGAAAAATGAGGAAAGTTTGGTGAATGATTAAATTTGCAAAAATGTAAGTTAAGTGTGTGTATTTGAAAACTGGCGTTGAATTGCCAAACACTAAAAACTTGATTTATAGATTTTATTTTGGAAGCAAGGATCACTTCATTTTTAGAACCAAGAATTATTATACA
The DNA here is from genome assembly GCA_027564355.1 of Penthetria funebris. Classification (NCBI taxonomy): domain Eukaryota; kingdom Metazoa; phylum Arthropoda; class Insecta; order Diptera; family Pleciidae; genus Penthetria; species Penthetria funebris. The sequence continues at coordinate 22,968 of JANSTX010057532.1, forward strand.
GTCGATTAAATGGTAAATTCTATTATATATGTTATTCCAGTCACTTGATAGTATTGCATCGATGTATTCTGATGTATTCGAGCGTTAAAACTGGGATGTATATTAACATTATTATTGGTCCTGCTCGTCTTGGTTTGGAATATGGTCAAGGTAAATGCTAAACCGCGATATATGACAATGAAGAAGTCGATCTACAGATCATTGTTTTAAAGGCAAAACTGATGCTGGTTATTTAGTCAAATTTCAACGGACAAAGTAGTCACTGCAAATTATATTTTGAATGGATTATGTAAATTATGTAAAATTTTCTTTTCAAAAAATTATATATTTTTGAAATTTTAATATTCTTTTGTAGTTACTTCCACTATATTTATTAAATTAATGTAAATTAACCTCTAATCATGAAATCTAATCAACATAAAACCATAATGTATTCACAACTTCAACCATGGAGCACGGTCGGTGCACCACCGTGTATGGAAGAAGTGTCTGGACCAACAATACCAGAACGTGTTGGAACATATTACAAGGTTTGTTATGAAATATAATTAATAGGAATGTTTGTATTAAATATGCAATTATAATTTTGAAGACACCGCGGCCTCATCCATGGCGTCCAACGCTTGGTTACGAAATGATCGAAGTGACCCCACTTCTCAAATTACAAGTAACTAACCAATTAGTTAACCCATGTTATATACCTTCAGGTAAATGAAGTTAAAGGTTTTTTTTTTCCATAATAATTTTATGTGTGTTCTTTCTTTTAAAGGAATGTCTACTGAACCGCTACGTTTTCCAAATTTAATAACTGGATTTGAAAGAAATCCACAACATGCTGCACGTGCTGCACTTTATACACGTTATACAGAAGATGAGTGGAGAAATGGATGCAATTTATCATATGCTAATGCTGATTCTAATCAGTATAACTGATATATTATAGTTTTTTTTTATATTTTTCATAAATTTACAATTCGGCAATAATTGATTTCCAAGGATACATAAAAAAAATAGTTGCTTCCACCTCTGTAATCTCAATCTTCACTATCGGCAATTACTAAACTGTAACTTATTTAGAATCTTAATAAAAGTAATGAAATTTATTTGAGATTATTAAAAACGAGTCTCTACTCTCATTAGTGTATTTATCAGAAATTGGATTTTGATAGTTGTGTTGATATCTGTTCCACTATTAAATAGTAATCACAGAAGCAACGCAAATTTCGTATAGATGATGCATGGTAAGGTTCGATCATCATCTTATCTGTATTTGTTATGTATGTAACATTTGTAATCTGTTATGTATGTAACATCAGCTGTTTCTATACTCGTTATCGGGTTTTTTGTCAACCAATTAATAAACAAGACATTAACTCCTGCATTTTACAGGCTCTATCACACACCATTACTGACATATCTGTAGAGACCGATTTGTCGGTCATGCTGCATGGAGGTAAAGATGTCTTGATTCACCAAGATTATAATTGGCCACTCTATGTGTCACATATTAAGATAAGATTTAACTCAGATCAAAACCTACAGATT
>JANSTX010057543.1:0-24504 GCA_027564355.1 Penthetria funebris
ACATAAATGGATTATATAAATTATATAGGAGCAATATCATACGTGATTGATAATGTATCGAAATTAACAATAGATGGAATAAAACTGTCTTTGTTTAAAGATGAACGAATCGTTTTCCAATCAGCAATTTCAGTACCATTTAATAGTAAACAAATTGATTCTAATGCTAATTTAACAACAGCCGGTGGATTAGCCATAGATCTTACTTCGGCCAATTGATTCTTCTTTATACCACTAACGGCTAAATAATTTAATTTATTTAATTTTAAATTGTAATTAAATTGGTTTATCTAAAATTTAATTATCTTCTCTGCCTTTTTTTACATTTTTTTTTTTTGAATATTTACTTCAAATAAATTTATTTTAAAGAAATAAATAAAAAAATTAATATAAAAATAAAGATAAAACTGTATACCCTGTTGTGCATCCTGTACAGCTGGTTCAACTAATGCCAAATCAGCCATTACAAATTTACGTTTTTCTTCAATTTTAACCGTTTGTTCAGCTAATTGTATTTGAATTTCTTGTGATTGTATTTTCTTCTTTTCAGCCTCTTGTTGATCCTTAAACATTTGTTTCAATTTAGCATTTGCAGCCTCATTTTTAGCTTGTAATTCTTGTGATTTAACAGCTAACGATTTTTGCATCTCTTCAACTTGTTCAAGTGTTTCGGCAATTTTATTTAATCCAACATTTAAATGAAGTTGTTGTTCCTCTAAATCGCTACGTTTCTCAGAATACAATTTAACAAAATGATGAATAAAATCCAAATAATGCCTGTCAAATGAAACAAGATATTAAATTATAAATGTAAAAAAAAAAAAAAAACTTTATAATTAAATGTGAGAAATATAAAAACACTAAAAAAAAAAAAAAACAAAACAAACTTACCTTGGCGTAATAGCCATAGTTCTACCGCCACGTTTAGCCAAACGTGTATTAGCCTTATGCAATGTTTGATGTACATAAACACAAGCATTAATTACAGCATCACGGTGCGATGGTGAATTTGGCACCAATGAACATGATGATGGAAAGAAATCGGGCACCTTCCATTGTGGTTTCTCCAAATCGACACGTATCGTAAATTCTTTGCCAACTTGAAATAATGCCGAATCTGGCCAATCGCCAAACCAATTTAATACACAACGATTAAATAATGCCGGAGATGTTGCCGCACGATCTTTTAATCCATCCGTTGATGGATTCATTGTGAATACAACATGTAAATTGCGCATAACTTGTTGCGTAAACCATTTATATAATTCATCACTGGAATCCAACATTAAACCTTCACGTTGGGCACCCTCTTTACATTGTGTCATCAATGTTGTATATTCATCACCTTCAAATAATCCGGGTACTTCACCATTTGCAAGCAATGTATTCATACGTTCAAGAAAACCAGAATCCAAAACATTTGATTCATCTAAAATAAATGCAATTTTCTCATCTTTACAACCGGACCGCCGTAAAACACAACGTAAATCTTCATCAAAATCTTCACTTGTATATTTATTGTGAACCTTAAGCCATGAGAATAATATTTATTTAGTAAAGAAAAATATTAAAAAAAAAAAAAAAAAACAGAAAATTACTTTAATTTGGAAAATTGATAATCCATTCATCCATGCAACAAATCTTGATAATGTTGTTTTACCCGCACCAGACACACCAATCAATAGTAAATGTCCTTGTGGCTGTCTAAATATACGGTCAATTCTTAAAACATGTTCTAATACCTCATCAAATAACACCAATGGTACATCCAATTCTTCTTCGTAGAATATTTTCAAACGTGCACGTACATAATCACGTAATTCATCACGTTTAACTGGCATATAATCTTTTGATAACCAATTACTATATAAAATGGGACGATTAAGTGCCTTATCACTGTCACAATTTGGAAAATGTTTTAATGCCACAATATCGATATTTTCATTTGTCCAACGACGTTCCGAATCGTCAACCAAACGATCTTGAAACAAACGTAATGCCTCGTGTGCCCACAACCTTACCAATCCTTCAACAGATAAATTATCTAGTGGACGTATTGCTTCACAAATACCACGTACCCAACGTGTCATTTCACGTGGTGAATACACATAATGTGGTTGCATATCTTGTGTAAAACGATCTTGTGATGATAAATAAAATTCAACCATTGCATTTGTTAATGGTTCGGAATAACCACGTAATGTTGGCATTAAACGTAACATTGCACGACTAAATGTACCATAAATTTGTTTAAGTGATGTTTCACCAGGATAATCAACATAAATAATTGGTACATGACGAAGGAATCTAAATATAAAATAAAATATTATTTTAGAAATATATTAATAAATACGTATATATTTAAATTAGATCCTCCCTTTTCCCACTTACCGATGACTTAATGGCTTTCTGCCAGGATCCGTTGGCGGATTACATGCACCAACAAATTGTATACGTTCCAATGAAACCCATGCCTGATCATTTGCTCTATAAAAACCTTTATGTTCAACTAATTGACGTAAAAATGAAATAACACGTTGTGTTCCATATGCATCCATATCGGGTAAATTAATTTCATCACAGAATAACACTAACCATTTACCAATTTGAACTGGTGCCAATACAACACCATTTGGTGTCTTACGATATTCACAATAGTGATCAAATGTTTTTAATAATAATTCGGGTGTTGTTGCTGATGAGAAATTAAGACCAACAACTTCCATATCAGGTAATGCACGTAATGCAGAGAATAATGTCATGGTTTTTCCAGAACCAGGTGGTCCACATAATACTATTTTTTAATTGGTGAAAATTGAAATGAATTAAAAAAAAAAAACTACTTTCAATTAAAAATACAATAATTTACCTAATGGTTTATGTTCGGCCAACCATGTATATAATAATGATTCATGACGAACTGTATCTAATGTTGGTACAACAACATCGGGTGCTGCTACCTTATGCGTTTCCACTTCAATAACTGGTACCTTATTTGACCATGGTACCCATTCACCATTCATATTAACTTCATAATCAATAATTGGTGCACCCGATGCATTATTCGGTAATGTTATTGTTGTTACACTTCGTATAAAATCACCTAAATCACTACGTACTTTTAATTTAGCATCACCCGCAAATGACCATAATAATGAATAGATCAATGTTTTTGGTATATATTGTTCTAATTGATCAGATGATATTGGAAAATCTGAATGTTGTTGATTAAAATTCAATACATTTCTAGCAAATTGATTAAGCATTGAGAATAATGAACTTAATGCACGTAAACGTGTAAAATCCATAATATGTTCTTGTGACATTTCATATTCTAAACAACGCACAACTAAACCGTCAGCAGTAAAGAATGGTTGTAATAGTGCGGCAATATCACGTTGTGTCTAAATTAAAGGGAACGAACAAAGAAAAAGAGCACATATAAATATTATACAACATACTTAAAGATATTCAATTTATCTTTAAATTACAACATTTATATTACAAACAATAATAATAATAATATATTTACCGTTAAACATGGTGAAATTTCATCATCTTTATCTTGCCCGCCTTTATTACCAAAATTATCATCATCACTATCTTCTAATGGTATATGCCGTAAACGTAATAAATAATTTTCAAATATCATTTCAGTTGATAGAACATCCTCGGAGAACCAAACCATACCACAACGTGAAACTGTCGCTAATGTAGCAAATTTTAAATCTTGTACTTCAAACATTACACGAACATTTGGTGGCAATGATAAACGTTCACCATTCGGTAATGTCAATAATTTATTATCATCCAAAACTGAATTTAAATTTTCAACCCATTCTGGATCAACATCACCATCAAATATAATCCATTGACGCTTATTTATTTCACCACGTACATTATCGATAATTTTTCTGGATTAAAAAATTTATTGTTAATTTTATTTTTTCATTCTAAACTATAAATTTATTAACATCAAATCGAGTATATATTTTACCTTAAAATATGAGTAAATAAACCATCTGTCCATTCTCTTGTATTTGGATCTAAAACACCATATAATGCTTCCTTTGAAATTGCTTTTGGATCAATAACATGAGCAACACCTTCAACACCCTCAAAACGTTCTAATGCCTTTAATAACACTTTCCATGCCGTTGATTTACCTGAACCGGATGGTCCAACCATCATAAGACCATGATTTAAATTTGATATTTGATAAAGTTGAAGTACCTAATTTGTAATGTCAGTTAATTAAAAATTATAAATATGTTACTTATATATGTTAATGGCATATTTATTAATTTGGAGGATACATAAAAAAGCTTTTGTTAATTAAAAATAAAACGAAACAAAAGAAAATAAACTGCTTAATGATGAAGTTTGTTTGAATAAAACAATCAAAAAATCTTGGTATAGAAATAAAGTTTATTTAAATAGGGAACATTTTTTATTCTAGGCAAAGATTATAGACGGAAAACACACTGTAATAAATTCGAAATATTTAAATAAATCAAAATAACATTAGTATGATTAGTTGTTAAATTATCCATATAATCATACACATATTACTATAATAGCTAAATTAAAGGGGGAACTGTAGGTGTACTATCAATACTTCAAGAACTATATCATCTGTAACGGCTACCACTAATAGCATTTTAGATGTTATACAAACGTACGGATATCATAAACCAACAGTTCTTAAGTGTAATCAAAAATTTGATTAGGGACATGTCAATCTTGGTTCATATTCAGTGAAATGACGTTGATAAAAACATCAAACATAAATATAGAATTGATAATTTTATAATAGAATTAAATTGATTAGGACAAACATAACTAAAAAATAAACAACAAGTTTAAAAGAAACAATAATTACTACTACGATAACAAAACATTTCAAGACAAAATCCCCCATCATTTTAAAAATATCAAACTTACTTTTGCCACCCATGTTTCGCCAAATCCCTTTTACGTGATTTATGTTTTGTATCGTATTTTTTTTTTTTTGATTTTGGTTTTTTTTGTTTTAATAAATTAAAGTCAAATGTCAGAAATTAATTATTTACAAATCATTAAAGTTATGTGTTAGTGAAAAACGATTTCAATTTATTTTATTTTAATATTATTTAATAAATAATGAAACATACCTTTTCCATCCAATGTGTTCCCTGTTCATCACCTTCACCACATACAAGATATTCTTCAGCACACACTTTTCGTATTTCATCCTTGAGACCTTTCATTTCGGCACGTGTATAACCAACATTTGGGAATACATCACTTAATAATGAGAATAACAGTGGTATATCTTCGGCAACAAGTTTTGGTACCATTGTCTCACAAACTGATTGAATTAATATTTCTTGTTCTGGTAAATTTTCAGCAATTGATGCTTCATCAATGTTTTCTTCACCGCGTTGTTTCATATTATCCTGTTATTTAAATGTTAAAGAAAAAAAATTACAAGATAACGATTTTAAAACAATCAAAAATGTTCACCTTAATTCTCATAATACGATCACGTTTAACATTACCAGCTGATATAAGTACAGATTTTAATGCACGTAAACCAAAATCATAATGTGATTGATTTGATAATTGTTCATCACATAATTTAAAGAATGGAACAATTTTACACGCCAATTTCTCGGCCGTCCTAAATCCTTGACTGAATAACATAACTTCAGCAATTAATTGACGATCAGGTGTTGTCATAGCTAACGAACGGAACAATTTCTTTAGATTATCGGGTAAATTTGATCGACCTGCATAACCTGGATTCATTGTAATAAATATAGCCATATCAGTCGATACTTTTACTTGTTTACCAACTAATTCAACTGTGATACCTGAAAAGATAAAAAAAGAAAGCAAGTACTTACTTCAATTTATTCTATGGATATTTTTCAAATTACATACTTTGTGTATTCTTATTTGAATCTTGATGAATTTTCAATGCTTCTTGTATAGTTTGAATTTGTTGTGAAACAGCCGATAACATTCGTTCCTCTAAACGATTAAATTCATCAAAACAACCCCAAGCACCAACTTGACATAAACCAACAAAAATTCTACCCATTGCTTGAAAATCAAATGTTTCATCACAATTGAAAACCAAAACAAAACGACCAAGTTGATGACCTAATGCCTTAACCGATTCCGTTTTACCAGTACCAGCTGGACCAAATGGTGAACCACCAAGACGTGATTCTAATGCTTGTGTCATTGTTAAATAGCAACGATCAGTTAATGGTGTTTGTACTAAACGATCTTGTACACCTAAATATTCGAATCCATAAAAGAAACGTGCATTTGCCATATGAATTGTTAATTGTTGAAGAACCTAATAAAATAAAACATTGTTTTTTTTTGTATTTAAATTTTAAATAAAAAATGGAAATAAAAAGAAACTTACTTCAGTTTGTCTTGGATCAAAATAAAAACGCATTTCACATAACCATTGAAATGATTTTGAATTAACAACACCATTTGTTATTAATCGACGTGTTACAGTACGTTTATGAACGAATTCATTGATCTAAAAAAAAAAGTATTAAATAAATAACTGATATATAAAAAAAAAAAGATTTCATTTTCATAAAACTTACCAAATGTTCTAATTTTCTTCGTCTCAATGGTGGTTGTTCTTGTAAAACAGAATCAGCCAATACCGTTAAGGTGGTCTCAACCGTTGTTAAAACCCGATTCAATGGATTTTTATTACTTGGTGAATCGGCTGCCTGTTGTAATGCCGCTTCCACATCTTCCGACCATAAAATTTGTGCAGCCAATACAACAATTTGGGCCTGATATTTATCACACCATTCCATATATTTCTGTGAATCAATTGTACCCTCTTTAAATTGTTTAATGTCTTGAACGGCTTGTGCCAAATATGAAGCCAACGAAAATCTCATCTCATGTTCAACTAAACTTAACCATTCATTTATTTTTGGATGATCAACAAGTGATACAGGTCGTATGAATGAAACTTCTTCACCTTCACGTGATGCAATGCCCAATATTATGGTATTATCTTCATTTAATATAATTGATGCAACACCGGCAAACATTTTTTTAAAATGTTTTTGTAAACGTGCAACATTTTTACTATTACCGATAATTTCAAGTAAATCTTCATCGCCAACAAAATAGAAACGTGGAAATGATGTACGTTCACGTTCCAAATATTCACCAAGTGCTTTCTGAATTTTGCCCAATAAATCGGCTAAACGTTCTAATGAACGTTGAACGGCCGGTATATTTAAAACATCCATAACTTTTGGTGATTTTGTAACTTTTTTCATTAAACCCAAAAATTCGGAACTCATACTTTGGAAACGTGATGTCTCAACGGGCAATAATGTTTTAATGTCAGCACTGCCTGAAAAAATACCCTCCAAATATACCCAACGACGTTGTACATCAATCCATACATCAAATAATGCATTAATACGATTCAATTTCTCTTCCCATGTTAATGCTTCTTCCTCAAATACTTTATAATATGGTGATAATTTCATGGCGGCCACTGAATTTATATGTTCTTTAACTTTATTGAATAAATCATCCCAGCCACGTATAATACGGCATTTATTTTGATAATTTATTAAATCTAATTCATAATTTTGCCATGATTCACGAACTTGTTTCAAAAATTCTTCTAATGCCATTTCACCTTGTGCCACAAGTATTATATCTTTTACAATAGATTCATTTTTCAATAAATTAACATCCCATACCTGTCCTAATGTTAAATCGGATATTATCCAATTGACACGTAAATTTTTTGTCAATTGTTTCCAATGACGTTCCTTTAATGCATCCGATTTTAATTCAACAATTAACATATTCACTTTAATATAACTTTGTAATAATTTTTTTACATATTCATAACTTTCGTACATACGTAATCTTGCTGGTAATTCTTTTAATTGGGTCATCATAGCTTCCAGTGATTGACGCAATTTTCTTGGTTGTACCGATAGCCATGGTTTTTCGCGCGTTTCATCAATTTGTGTCCATATTTTTGATAATTCACTCCAAACACCACGTAAATCTTGTAATTCTTCTAATACAACACTCATACGTTCTGAACTATTATTTTGTATTGGTGATTCTTGTAATTCTAATGCTTCCTTAGCTTTGGCCACATTATCACGTTCCTCTTTCAAACGTGAAAATTTATTTTCAAACAATTGTAATTGTTGTAATGCATCATCGGGACGTGTTTTACCACCAGTTGGTTTATTATTTTCCCAATCGTTTAAGAAATCAACTGTACGCGTTTCAACGGCTTTATCTTCAAGTACAATTTTCGATTGTAATGTCGCAACTTGTGTTTGTATTGCCGAATCTTTACGCTTCATAATTTCATTAAATGCTGACCATTCACCCTCAATGTTATCAACATGTAACCATGAATTTGGAAATTGAAAACGTTGACGTTCTAAAATACGTTGTGCTTCACGATAAATATCAACTTGTTTATCCCAAACGAGCATTTCTTTTTTTAATGATTGAACATATGTTATGAAACTAACCGCATCCGATGTACTTGCGGCTTCTAATAAGTTAATAAGAAATAGTATTATAATTTTATAAAATATCAATTGATTGAATGAAATGTATAATCTACTATAATTTTTCGATTAACTTACCAATACTTTGTAATTCTAAATCATTTCTTGATTTAGATACTTGTGCATGGAATGTTTGCATCTCTGTACCAAGTAGTGTACCAAATTTACTTAACGCCTCCTTATGCCATGAATCATATTTTAATGTAACCTTTGCTTGAACTTTAGCATAATCGATAATAATCGGACCGTATCCACGACGTGTATCGGATGTATCAAATGTGGTACGTGATTTTCTTTAAAAAAAAAAAAAAAAAAAAAAACAAAAACCAATTATCTTTTTTAACAAATCGAAAATAAACAGAAGAAAAAGTTTCTAAAATTATAAAATCATACTTGATATCATTTAAACATTTAATCCATAAATTAATATCTTCTCCTAAACGTCCATATAATGTATCGGCTTGTAAATCCCATAAACTTTGATAACGCAACCATTCATCAACATAATTACGTACTTCAGAAATTTTATTTTCAATAGCCTCATAAGCATTTTCAAGTGGTTCACTACCACCCGGTAATTTCGTTAATAAATTGCGATACGTTTGTGAAACAGGTTTATCTAAACCGACTTGATAACGTGAACTTTGTAATCGAGTTTGTGATGTTACAATTGCTTCCCATGCAAATAATTGTTGTGTTATTTGGAAACGTGCCTCTTCAATTGATGGATACAAATACATTTGTTGATTTGTTATACGTATTTCATGTATAGCATGTTGTATTTGTGGATCACCACCTGGTTTATGTGTCGGTGCAGTTGGAACATCAGTATCCATTGATAGATCAACTTCTTTTTTATTACCATTTAAAGCATCTGTCCATGCGGTTACGCCAAATTGTAAACGGGCTGCTAATTTCTTTTCAACTTCTTCATCTAAACGTGCCACCCAAATATGTAAATTTGAATATTGTCGTAAAGATAATGCATCAACTGCGTGTTGAATTTTTGATAAAATATCAGCAAATGTTGCAGCACTGTATGGACATGTCTCTAATGAACGTACATCAACATCAAGTTGTTCTTCAACAACTAATAAATCTTCAACCTTAATTTTACGATTTTATTTTTTGATTTACTATTTATTTTTTTTATATAAAATTTAATATTTAATTACCCTTTCCTGAAATGAAACAACACAATCTGATAGTTTCTGAACATAAACATTCAATTTATAGCTTTCCCAGACTAAAGCAATTCCCTCTGATATTAGACCAAGTACGTCTTTACGTAATCCAGCCACTAATGGTACAATTGTTGCACGATCTTCAATCTATATTGGAATTGATAGTAAAAAAAAAAAAGTACAAAATACAAATAATCAAAATATAGAAAATCAGAAAGAAACATTGACAGATTATTATAAATCGTTTAGCTACTTAAAAAACAAAAATATATAAAAGTGAGAATTTGAATATAAAAATATAAGGATAAATTTTGAAAAAAAAAAAAAAATATTCTTGGTATTTCCATTATAAAACAATTAAATAATACTAGAAATATGGAAACTAAATAAAATGAAAGTATAAACAGTGTAAGTAAATAGTTATGAAAAATCTGTTCTACAAGCTACCTTGAATACAGAATTATGTGCTAAGTTCCTATTCAATAGCTGCATGAAAAAATATATAAAATATTGGTGGACAAGAAATGTATCAATATAAGTTGGATAATTTAAAGACAATCATAAATCAAAGACGGATGAATGCATAGTTCAAAGTAGTTTAAATAAGAATTATTAGTAGATAACGTAGTAATGTGGAAGAAATTATGAAATTAGGTTCAAATGTTAATGATAATGGTGAACTGAACTGTAACTATTACTTACTAAGTATGAATTTGAGTAATTTAAGGAATAATTTATTTAACTATTTCAAGACACTAGCAGGAAAACAATTTCAATATAAACATTTGGTTTCAGTCTCTAAAGTACACAATTTGAATATTATAGCTCTGGCTCACATTATTCACAACACATCTTTTCAGTTTTTTGTTTAGATCTGCTAGTGTCTGACGTATCGAAATAAAAAATCAAATAAGAATATAATATGCTACTAATCAATACGCAGTCATCCAAGTGGATGTGTTCCGAAACGCTATATGAATTTCGAATATCATCATCAGCATCTCACAGTATACATTTATTAGTTATTCAAACATGCTTTTTGAGCCTTTGTAACAATGTTCAAATAATTGTTGAAAGAATTTTTTTGTTTATTTAAATGGAGAAACATATGCATTCAACCAAATCTAAAATATGCGTTAGATTTAAAATTAATGAAAACTATTTGATAAAAAATATATAATAATAATAAAAATAATTACAATATTTTATTCTTAGCAAAACAACTAAAGTTAATTTTAATTCTTTTAAAATTACACCAAGTGGAGAACATAGAAGCCAAATTGATAATAATTTTTTAATGTGTAAATAAAAATTACGTGTAAAAATAATATCAAAATTGTACTTTTTTTAAAATTCTAAAAATTTGTACTCATTTTTATATACATGTACGAGTAAATTTTTGTGAAAAACTTAGATATTTTACAAATAAAAATAAACATACCTTATCCAATGTTCGTTCATATGTCCTTACACTTTCAATTAAAGAAATTGCAAATGGATAAATTTGATTTGCTTGATGAGATTTATTAACGATTGCAAGTGGCACGCGAAATCCTAAACTCTTTAAATTACGTACCTCTTTGTACAATGTTATTATTTCTGGTAAGAAATTCACCTTTAATTTTAGAATATTTCCTCTACCTGTACGAGATCTGCAATTTGAAGATTATTTATAAAGTAGTGTTTTTATTTTAATTAATAACATCAAAATATAATAAAGCGTAGTAATTATGAGTGCATAAAATGTACTTGTTACAACTGCGATATCTCAGAATACAGACTAGTTAATAATTGGCAACATGAATGTACATATATATATATATATATATATATATATTTTAGTATAACAATGAAATTAATTAATGTACCTTGCAGAATCAATCATAAAAATTCGTCCAGATATACCAAAATTACGTTCTTGAACTTTACGTGCCCAATCTTGAAAAACTTCTGATGTAGATAATTTTGCACGAAAACTATCACCATCGGCTTTTAATTTTTGTCCATCAATATGTGATTCCCAACCTTTTCCTAAAACATCTTCAACACGTTTCAAATACATTGTCAATTGATTGTCAATTTGACGAGCCCATATAATTGAACCGGCAACTGGTGGTAAATCTCTAACCACTGATAAATTACAGCTTTTACTTTGCGGATATTGAATCTAAGTAGAAATAGTAATAAAAACAAAATAAGTAAATAAATAAATATTATCAAATACATTCAATTAATATATTAACTTTTGCACATTTATTCAATGAATACCTTAAATTTTTCATGTAAAGATTCGATGTCATCTTTGACACGTTGTATAAGCTGTGTTTGATATTCTCTGATTGCACCACGAATATGTGGACGCACAAATAATGCATTAAAACGTGAAAATATACGAAACATTTCATTTGCATTTTTTGCCGTACCCAATTGATCACGTAAATGAGCTGTTATACGTGTCTCCACACGATCTAAATTTCGATTTTTTTTTTTTTAATTATAAAATTTATAAATTACACATTATAAATACAAAATTTATTTACCAATCCTTTCTTCATAACGTTTAACAGCCGCATCCCATGCTTCACAACCTTCTTTTGTTATATCCAAACATTCAACTTCTTTTACATTCTCATATGCTAAATTAACTTCTTCAATTGCATTTGCATCGGCTGCCTCTAAACTATATGGCTGTTTTGTCTCAGCAGGCGTATCTACAACTGTAAAATTGGAAAACAATGAATAAAATAATGTTCAATAAATAAATGTTCAAAAAATAACTCATACTTTGATTATTTGATTGTTGACGTGACGGACGTAAAACTCTTTGTATAACTGTTCGTAATTGTTCATGTTGTCTTCGAAATTTTCTCATATGTTCCATACGTAATTGAAGTTTTTTATGAGCCGGTGAAATTCGCCAAACCATTTTCAAATGTTCATCACGTTTTTTTTTCACAATATCTCTAAGTAAACCCTGTAATTTATCATATTCATCGTCCCAACAACTGAACACCTCAAAACATTGATTCATAACACGTTCAAATTCATCAAATGGTATATGCATTAGACGACGTGTACCCAACACTTTTAACAATTGTTGACTTAAATCACGTGAAATTGCCTCAATTAAACGTAATGCACGTTGTATTGGATATTTTGTACTACGTATTTTTCTTAAATGTGAAAAAATACATTGTACAGCCGAACGAATTTTTTCCAATTCCGTAGCCGATAGTAAATCATTTATTGGAAAATCTTTCATTAATGGATTATAATCGGCAACCATTGCCAATGCCTGCTTTAATCCTGTGTCCGTATCAAATGAAACAGTTGCATGAAAACGTTTACCATGTTTTAATATGTCTAATGTTAGTGCAACTTCTGGTGATTCACGTTTCTCTTGGATGCGATGTAATGAACGTTCTAAATTCAACCAAAATGATATCTCTTGTAATGCTGTACCCGATGATGGATCACGATCTAATTTTGTAACCTTTTGAATTTCTTTAATCCAACGATTTACACCAGTTTGTAAATTATTTAAAAATGTTGAATCCTCAACTTTATCACCAAAATCAATAACTTTCGCTTTGCGATCTTCATCGGCACAATGTTTTATTATTGTACCAACAATTGGATTAATTGTTAATGTTATTTCGGGTATATCAATATTTTGTTGTAAATGTAGTAGACCCATTTCTAATTCGGCTAATTTTTTCTCAACTGATGGTGCCATTTTATCACCATCTCTGTCGGCACGTCCCGATTCTTTTACATAACTTTTAAAGAATGGTGCCAACGATTTACTGATAAATGAATGTAATGTCTCGTATGGTGAACCTTCAGAAAAATTTATTAAACGTAACTGTGAATGAATTGATTTGTCAGCTTCAATGACCGCACCGCGTTTAATACATGCTAATGATGCCATACGATGATTTGTAAAATGTACATCATTACTAATATAATATGTTACGGATGTTTTTTCTTCTTCACCTTCTGGTGTCTGATCATTCTCATCATCTGTTTTGAATGGGAGAAAAAAAAATTGTTATCAATACTTTTTCCTTATGCCATAAGTGTGAATACTCATTTAAAAAACATCTAAGAGTCGACGATATCTACAGATAAAAGACGTAACTACACTTAAAAGCAGTATTTACTTACAACTAAGCAAGTGTAACAGTGTTATAGTAAAAAAAAAACAAAGAAATATTCTGGAAGATTGCTACACCGGTAAAGAGGAGAGTAGAGTGAATTGATTGGATTCGCATGTTATCACAAATTTTGGCCTTAACCAAAATGCAACTTATAAACACCATATTCACTTATGTTACATTCAATACAAAAGGGGAAAAAATATGTTCTGTTGCAAGTCTATAAGCAGTACAAGACTTAAATTCAAATAAGGAAATTTTACTGTATTTCAATTCATGACAAAAATTTACAAAACTAATTAATAAATAATATTTTATAAGCAAAATAATGCAATTAATTACAATTTGTAGTTCATCAATATTTTTCTGCAGCAGAACGATGAAATCATATTTTACAGGGTGTGGCAAAAAAAAAAAAAAAACAAAAAATTCCTTATAAGAAAAAAAAAACCTTTAGAGCAGCTACGTTGAATATATAATGCTTGTATTTGTGGATCAGACAAAAATTTCCTAATACAATCCTGATTAGTTTTATCCTCTAATGCAACATTTAATGCAGGTGGCACAGCATCTTCTTCAGGTAGCAAAATGGTTGCTGCTTTACGAATGTAATTTGCAAAAGCACCATACTCAACAATCGTTGCATTTTGTGTGTCTACCGACACATCTTGGTTATCCAGAGAATCTAACATTCTACTGGATATATTTTTAATGAATTTTTAATGTTTAACAATTTTATACTGCTTTTTTAATAAAAAATCTATTGAGAAAAATTGGAATAACTTCCAACAAATTTCAATGAAAAATTTACAATGACGTATGGATATTACTGACATAATAATGATCAGCTGGTAATGCTTTTGTTTATACTCTAGTACTATTTATATTCAGTTCACAATGATATGTAATTTAAACATTTGCGGAAACTGTATTGAGTCAAATAAATTATTTAAAATATTATAGTAATTAATTAATTTATACGGAACTGCTATAATATATAGCATGGCCATGTGTTTTGTAGATGGAAATTCGTATTTGCTGTCGACATATTATTATTATCATTATTATTTATTTTTTCTTTAACGACCAAGGCCAGTTTGACCTAAATAGGCTTTTACCTTTCGATAATTTTCAATCTCTGGTTAAGTCACAAAGTGATAAATTTACAATTTACAATTCTTTTTTGTAAATTGTGTCTACAGTGAGGCTTGAACTCCGGTCTACCGCAGTTCTAGGCTAGTGCTTTAAAAATTAAATCAATTTTTAAATTACTGGCTGTTAATTATTAACCTGGCTGTTAATCTATACTTTACTCTACTACATTCAATTTTCTCAATAAATTCTATTTGCTTCTACTTCGTGTTTACATTTTCGTTCTGGCCAGAGAAAAAAAGTAAACAATAAAAATAAAATGTTATTTAATTGCAGAAACTATAAAAATATACATATTTTCAAAACGAAATTACATTTTAATAAATTAAGTAAATATCTCTCAAATGCTTGTACAAATTTAGATGTAAATATTATAAATTTATTATGAAATTAATAATTATCATAACCTATAAATCAAATGATACAAAATACGCTTAACATACCGACAAATTCTAGGCTGAATTAACTCCACTCATAAAAAAATCTATAGAAAAACATTGGAAAAATAAATTAGGTTCAAATGAATTCATCCCGAATGGTTTGCCTACGGAACAAAATCATAAATTCTATGTTTTATCAATGTTTCCATATCCATCCGGTAATTTGCATATGGGACATGTTAGAGTTTATGCAATAAGTGATACAATGGCTAGATTTTATCGTATGAATGGAAAAAATGTAAATTCAATATTTCTAAATTATAATGTGTGTTTAACCTGATAAACTATATTAACTTCTTTCTTATATAAGGTACTTCATCCTATGGGTTTTGATGCCTTTGGATTACCAGCTGAAAATGCTGCATTAAAACATAATATTCCTGCTGTTCAATGGACCAACATGAATATTGAGAATATGAAAAAACAATTAGATGAACTTGGTTGCTCATTTGATTGGTCCAGACAGTTGACAACTTGTGATCCAAGTTATTATAAATGGACTCAATCATTATTTTTAAAATTACATAAAGAAGGATTGGCTTATCAAAAAGAGGTATAATTTTGATAATTATAATTATATAATATTTCATTATAATCAAGTCTGTTATGATTATAGTAAATTTATATTATGTTCATTATTATTACAGGCGCTCGTAAATTGGGATCCAATTGATCAAACGGTTTTAGCCGATGAACAAGTTGACGCAAACGGTTGCTCATGGCGTTCGGGTGCAAAAGTCGAAAAGAAATTACTTAAGCAATGGTTTATTAAAACAACAAAATTTGCAAAACAACTTTATGATGGTTTAAGTGATCCCACACTACAAGATTGGAAAGATATTATAAAGTTACAAAAACATTGGATTGGTGAATGTAACGGTTATACATTTGATCTAAATATTGTCTATGATGATGTCCAACATAATAATAATAATAAAAATATTGCAAATCTCACGCTATGGACAGATAAACCAGAATTATTGGCGATTACAGAATTTATTGTAATAAATTCAAGTCATATATTAAAATGTATATGTACATCAAATAATAATTTACTTAATATAAATGTAAGAAATCCATTTAATAATAATAAATTAATGCCTGTAATTGTAAATGATGATGTTGAATTTCAAAGTGAATGTGATACATATATTGGTGTACCATTATTAAATGAACTTGATAAAGAAATAGCAATTAAATACAATATTCAATATGGAAATGATAATAAAAATATGGAAATAAATAATGAAAGGAAACGTGAACAAATAATAAGTTTGGCAAAACATTTAAATATTGGTGGCTATTTAGTTAGTTCAAAATTAAAAGATTGGTTAATATCAAGACAACGTTATTGGGGTACGCCAATACCAATTGTTCATTGTAATGATTGTGGTGCTGTTCCAGTAAGTGAAAATGATCTACCAATTAAATTACCCACAATAAGAACAACAACTAGTTCTGATAGTAATAATAGTATAAAAAAAAATTTACTTAAAGATAATGAACAATGGTTAAAAATAAATTGTCCAAAATGTGGTAATTTAAATGCAACACGTGAATCAGATACAATGGATACATTTGTAGACAGTTCATGGTATTTTTTAAGATATTTAGATCCAACAAATGAAACGGAAATGTTTAATAGAAATTTAGCAAATGAATTAATGCCCGTTGATTTATATATTGGTGGTAAAGAACATGCTGTTTTACACTTATATTACGCACGTTTTATTAATCACTTTTTACATAGTATTAATTTGGTACCACAAATGGAACCATTTCAAAGACTGTTAGTACAAGGTATGGTAATGGGACGTTCATATCGTTTAAAGGGCACAGGTAAATATTTGAATGAAAATCAAATCGAAATATTGGATGCTAAAAAGAATCAAGCCATTGAAAATGAGTCGGGTAATGCTGTTGTTATGCAATGGGAAAAAATGTCAAAATCAAAATTAAATGGTGTTGATCCAACTGAATTGATAAATGAATTTGGTATAGATACGTTACGTTTAATAATATTGGGTGATGTTGCACCAACAAGTCACAGAAATTGGACTAGAGATAGTAAGTTTTATGATTTAGACAATTTATAGAAATAATTTTTTTTTTTTATTTTCAATTTAGCTTTTCCTGGTATATTAAATTGGCAAAAAAGACTGTGGTTAACACTTAATGATTTCCAAAAAATCCGCGGCGATACAACAATAAATATTGATCCGAAAATTGTAGAAACAAAAGAATTTATTGAAAATGATATGAAATTATTTGATGCAAGAAATTATTACATAAAAGGAACAACATTTAATTATAAATATACACATCAATTGAGTGTGGCCATTTCAAAGATGCAAGGACTAACAAATTCAATAAGGGTCAGTCAGTCATATTTAATATGACGTACATATATGTATATGTTATTATAACACACATGATTTTTTATTGCAGCAAGCACCAAAAGAGGTTATAAAATATGGTAAAGAATATGAACGTGCTTTAGCAACACAATTAATAATGATTTCACCAATGGCACCACATTTTGCCTCTGAATTATGGTCACATTTTGTGTCAGCAAAAAATCGTATCAATAATAATATCAATGATTTCAATTGGAATTTAAATGTTTTAGAACAAAAATGGCCTGACATTGATGAGGAATATCAATTGGAATTAATATTTAAGGTTTGTATTATTATCTCTTTGTTACTGAACCATGTAAATATATATTTCAATTATCTGCAATTTAATATTATTTTAATAGTCACATAAGATACATGTAGAGGTGGATATAATTTAATTACGTAACATTTAAATGTAATTTTTAGGTAAATGGTGCAGACATTGGAAAAATTACCGATAAAAAATCAATTATAAACAATTTAAATTTTGACAAAGCTATGGCAAGTGCAATAAAATTAGATTCGGTTAATCATTTCATAAGGAATGGTAAGATAACCAGAACAAAATTTATGTTATATCCAAATTGTGTAGCGTTTCTGGAAATATTTGCCGAAAGAGATAAAAAAAAGAAATAAACTACACAATAATAATAATAATTATATTACGTGAATTAGGTAAATATTTAAATAAATTGTCTATTTATTAATTCGTAATTATTTTGTATATATTTGTGATATAATATTTCTTGCACGTGACAACAATCTTGCAATACATTTTGGAAACATTTCATATATTTTTCGGCCTTAATATTCGATTCTATTCTTCACATGCACATAGGTTGGTAGGGAACATAATATCTAACCAAAAAAAGCCAATCCTACGGTGAAGTAGCATATTAAAAAAAAGATGTATGACTAACGAATATTTAGTAATTTTAACGCAGTCTTATCATACCAGTAAGTATGTTGACTGCAAATAGAATATGTAATTGTGGATGCAGAACATGTTGAAAAGCAAAATCATAACGGATAATATGGAATAAACTATCTTGAACACTAAAAAGGAGTTTCCAATCACGATTGTGTGGTATTTGATTGTATATAATCTAGAAGAACCATTCAACAATCATGACTTAAGAGTCATACGATGTACAGATGATTTATTATATATTTTACTAATTAGGGGATGTAATTAGTAATGAGATAGCTGATGCAAAACAAAATAAATATATATACTTGTTTTGAATTTGTGAAACCATCATCTTAACAAATGGTGCTGATTAATGGTATGTAAAGGCAACCAATGGGTTAGAATAACTCTAAGTTATACTTATGTTTTTATATTTGTTCATTATCAATAACTAATGTGTTGGTGTTACATACGTTGAGACATTTATCTTCATTGACTTGTCCACTATCATTTTGATATATTAGAACTAAGAACAGTTGAACAGATATACAACTCGGCATTTACACTACTGAATTTCTCTTGGTTACATCACATTGAATAGCTAGTGACACGAAAAAGATAATTTATAGTAAATTTTAAAGTTTATTTTACAATTATCACTACTTAAATCTAACAAAATTGCTAAAAAATGCTTATAAAACAGGAACTAATTTTTTATTATTTGTGCGGTATTTTTTTTTTTTGATTAAAAAATGTCTCTTTTTTTTAGGCTATAATTTTTGTTATTATAATCATTATGGGTGACCAATACTGCTAATCAATCGAATATATCTTATGCGTCTCTTGAATTCATAATATGTGAATTTCTTCAATAACTGTGATGATCCTCTCAAAATAATTTCAAACAAAAATCATTGTTTTATAATATCAGCCAATATATTTCGAATATAACTATCAATTTGTGAATAGTCAATTAAAGTGGTCGTAATCATTTCAAATAATACATTTGGCCATAATGTTTCTAATTTTTGTAATTTTTCAACAGCATTACATGTATTTTCCATCATCGATGCAAAATATGCTTTCCCCTTATTACGTATAATATTTTCATCTTGATTATGATACATTATTGTTGATCGCTGTTTACATTGTAATGCCTCCTTGCCAACAACAATTTTCAATGATGAATCTGCTTGCATTAACCATTGTTTTGCCGTCATTCTACTTGCCAAACATGTTTCATCTAAACGTAAACGTGCCAATAATGGTTCAAGAAATGTATCGGGCAATGACCATAATACTAAATCTGATAAACCTGAATAGGTTTTATTTGCTTCATCGATATCATGATCGGTAACATCAATGCCGTTTACGATTTTTAAACCCCAATGTGATAGACGATAGATGGCATAAAGACGCCAATTTTTTGTACATACTAAATTACCTTCTGGATCAATGATCAATGAATTAATACCCTGTAATTCGGCTAATGCATTCAATTGGCCTAAATTAATGATATTTGTTTCGCGAAATATAAAATTCTCAGCATTTGGAAACCGTACTTTTATACGATTCAAAACTGTTATAATATTATTAAAATTTACATAACTAAATTTTAATGTATGCACATCATTTGCTTTCTGTAAATTCCATTGTCTATCGATAAATTTAATTGCACCACTGCCATAAATATTTAAATACCGGCCACATATTTCAATTAAATAATCACCACCTTGTTCACGTTCTCGTTCGGAATTATTAACGACAGGATTGATTGTTGTTGTTGTTGTTGCTGTTGTTGTTGATGATGATGATGATGTTGTAGTGGTGTTGATGATGGTGGTGAGAATGGTGCCGGTACCACCACTTATATTATTTGTATTTATTGAATTACTAATATTATTTGATGATGGTTGTATTATCGATGAATTATTGAAATTTTTATTTTGTATTTTTAATGTACTATTTATTAATTGATTATTCATTGTACTATTGTTTATGATTGAATTATTATTATTTATAGTTTTTGCTGTTTGTGCACGTATTAATTGATTTGAACCAAATTTTCGATTATAACCACCCAAAGCACTTTTACATTTGTTTGAAGATTTATTATCATTTGTTGATGCAGGGAGGACAGAAGTACCGGCAACTGTTTGTACCACAAGTGGCACTATTCCACGATTCAGTAAAATTGATGATGATGTTGATTGATTTGATGTAGTTGTTTTATTGGAATTATTTGATAGATTTGATATTTTATCCAATTGATTGTCGTCCTCAATTTGATCACGTGTATACGATATAATTTGGATATCTGTTATATTATTTACTTTCTCAATTGGTACATTCGTTTCGGTATTATTTCCAGTTGTTATAGTATTTGAGTCAGCATCAGTAATTTGTAATTTATTTTCATTAATTATGTCTACGATAGGATTTTCTATTGTTGTTTGTTCTATTGAATTTCTGTGTATTTTTTCTTTATTGAATTTATCGTTTTCTAATAAATTTGTATCGTCATAGGTCTGGAAAATAAAATTGCATATTATTAAATGATTAAATGATTATACTATTTCAAAGTTTCAAATATTACGAGACTGATTTGTACTCAAGAATTGTTTGATGAGTTGAAATTATGTTCAAGTGTTTACTTTGCCCGTTATGACGGGGTTTAGCAGAGTCTAAATTTACAGATTAATTGATCAGTTTAATTTTATACTAAAACATAATGTCGTCAAATAATTAAACAATTAAATTAAGTAAAATATCGACTTCAAAATATTATAGAATGATTAAATGATTACTCGTCTTCACTATTGTACTTCTGATAAGCATTCAATTTTTTAATAACGGTAATATAATAACACTTACCTTTTTACCATTTTTTCTTATTTTATCTAATTCGATTTCATTTTCAGAACTATAACAACTCGATGATGAATTAACATTTGGACCTAAACTTGATCCAGATGAATTTTGTTGCTGTCTATTTATTACAATATCACTTTGACTTATATTATCCGGATCAATGGTACGATCGTTATTATCTAAAACATCTATTGCATTAGAATTAACATTATCATTATTATTATTATTATTATTATTAGTATTATTTCTTAGTGGTGCCAATATTGGCGGTAATCGAAAAAGATCATCAGCAGATGATAAAGATTCCGTTGTTTTTCTTATTGTTAAACTATTATCTTGTGACATTGACCGTTTCATTCTAATTGATTTAGTATTTGGATTATTAGAGAAATATTGATGACGTCCACTACCATTTACAATTGTCTTTTGACGAATTAATTTCTTTTTTTCTAAATAATAATTTTCATTCGATTTACTGCCAGCGTTACTATCGTTTATTGTATTTGAATTTGTATTATAGATATGTTGTTGAATTTCAGATATTGGAATTTGCAATTGTTGATTAGAATTTTGAATTGTCTTTTGTATAATTAGTGTACTTTTATTAAATTGATGATTTAGTTTTTGATGGTCTTGTTGTTGTTGTTGTTCTGTTGTTGATGATAATAAAATTTGTTTTTCATCTAAATTTTGTTGTGAATGTTGTTTGTGATGATGGTGATACTGCTGTGGGTGTTGCTGGTGTTGCTGGTGCAGTTGTTGCTGTTGCTGTTGTTGTTGTTGTGTTCGTAATAATTCCCAATTTGTTCTAGCATTTGATATAATCTCTTCACGTCTTATGCTATGACAAACATCATTTGTTAAATGTGAATAATTTCGATCGGATATTTCTTTATTTTTACGCCATGCCATTGCCGCCCGACGTACCTGTTCAGTTACATGCATTTGACTTAATAGAATTAAATTTGGTAAATAGCTGACAAGAAATGAAACACAATCACCGGCCAATGAGACTGGATTATTTTCAATTGTAACTTCTTTAAGATTTATTGACTTTGCAATGCATGACATATTTTCAACTTTTTGTAAATCATTGTGACACAACCATAGACGTTCTAATGTTTGTAAATCATCAAAACCATTTAATTTCTTTATTTTATTTCGTTTCAAATTTAATTCTTTTAAATTCATCAATCCCTTAAAATCGTCTACATTTATTTGTTTCAAATTATTACCGGCTAAATTTAATGATTTCAATTCTTGTAATTGACATATTTTTTGTGATATATTTGTTATTTTATTGCCATGTAAATCAAGAACACGTAAAGTATTCTTAACCGATATAATTCCACTTATATCTGTTATACGATTTTTACCCAATAATAATACGGTTATTTGCTTTAGACCATCCAAATTGGAAATCTTCTCTATTTGATTGTCATATAAATCAAGAAAAACTAAATTTTGTAAACTATTGGCAAAACCTAATAGAAATGTTGTTTCATTGCGAATGATTAGATTTTGTGATGATGAAAGAGTGGCATGTTTATTTAATTGAGACGCTGTGATATCGGCGGATCCAGATTTATGTACATATTCTCTTGATGCGATCAACGGTGAAGATGGTTTAACATTACCACAATCGGTTCTTTGCATTTGATTTACTGATTCTGTATTTGTTGCAGTGAAATTTAATAGATGGTTATTAGCATTATTAATTGTTTTATTTTGTATTGATAATTTTCCTAAATGCATTTTTGATGCTGCTAAATGTTGTGAATAATTGTTTATAAAACTATTTGATTTTCTTAAAAGATATTTCTCTTTGGCATGAAGTATTATGGATTTTTGTAGAAATGATGTTTGTTTTGAATTATTATTTGATATATTTAATGAGGATTTATTATTATTGTTGTTAACAATTTGACTATTTGTATAAATATTATTACGTGAATATGTTGCAGATGATTTTTGTATAGACAGTTGATGTGACAATTGTTTTGGTTGCTGTTGTTGTTGATTATGATGTTTTACTGATTGTTTTTGTGTACCAATTATCTTTTTACAATTATTATTATTATTAGTATTTAATTCCAAACTGTTTTCATCAGCAACTAAACAATTTCGTTGTGGATCTGGTATAAAAAAGCTATTAATTAAATTATGTTGCAATGATAGTAAACGTAAATTTGGTTCATCATCTATTAATGGTATTGTTGTTAAACCTTTTCTATCCAAATTAATACGATCGGGTAATTTATCTTTCTCCCAAGAACTTCTTTGTATACGCCAAAATCCATTATGTATTGTTGTTGTATTTGTTGTTGATGCTATTGAACTTGTGCTATTGGTGGTTATTGTATTTTTTCTTAAATTATCATATTCTCTATTATTATTGTTGATATGGTTTTTATTTACTTTTTTTAAATAACTTGAACTTAATGTACTATATGATCGATGAATTGATTTATTACCATTTCTGTGTCGAACTGGAACAACAGATTCAATCTTTAATAGGGATGTTGATGTTGATGGTGTTGTAGAATTTGTTAATGGTATATTTGAAGATGATGATGATGAAATTTTTGGTATTATATTAAAATGTTTATTATTATTAGTGGATGCATAGGATGGTAATTCATTTTGATGATTCTGTTGTAGGACTACCACTGCAGATTTACCACGAATCTTTGGTATTGATGATATTTGCATTGAAATGTATATTTACTTTATGACATATATAATTAGTATTTAATATAAATAAATAATTATATTAATAAAATTATATTCCTTTTACAGATTT
>JANSTX010057554.1:0-22689 GCA_027564355.1 Penthetria funebris
GTATTAAAAATAGTCCTACTTTAAAAAATAATATACGTATAATTAAAAGTAGTAAATAAGGGTTTTGTTTTAATGTACCACTATGCGGTTCAGAATTCTCCATAATATTGACCCAGTCTGTTCCCTTCGAATATTTGGTTCTGAAACTGAACATTATATTTTTTCGTACACAATAAAAGGTATAACCTTGTTCTCATAGTATTTAACAAGGTAATACCACGTAAGTTCTCACAAACGAACTCAAGTAGCCGGTCTTCGGACTATAAGCGACTTGAATTGCGGGTCTATTCTGTAACTCGTCAAATTACTCAGTCTTTCATTTTATTAACTGAACATCAAAGTGAAGGTACTGATTAGAGATCACGTGAACAATGTTTTTCAGCATAGAGTAAAGTTCGAAATATTAATGAGGAAGAGGTAGGCATATAATGCTTCAATTTATTCAAATGTTTTACCTCCAGGTGTATCTGTATAGTAATTTGTGATGTATATTTTAGTGTTTCAAATTCACAACAAACAAATTGAAATAATATATCTCGGCATGAAAGAAAAGATAGGATCTAGGAGTATTTGTCATTAAAATTTTCAATATTAAATAAAATAAATAGCTTACATCCTGTTAATATTATAGTCATTATTATAATGTTATTATTATAATGTTATTATTGGGATAATCAAAAATAGACAAAATTATGATCTACCATAAAGTATCAATTAAAATATCTATTTTAATATTTTACATAATTCTCAACAATATAATTTAGTAAAATTACAATGTTAAAATGTTGGATTCGTGCTTTTACAATTTTAACTTAATTAACATTAATAAATTTAATAGGTGGATGGCAATGAAAATTTGAAAAATTTGGTCATTCTTTTTATTTATTCAAAAATTATAATTCGCGTAATTTGTCTTTCTTCAAAATACGAGTATAAATAAATAAATCATCATCAGGCTTCGTCGTCTCCTACATATGCAAAAAAATATTGTTAATAAATGAAAAAAAGAAATAAATTTGTAAAGAAGTTCAAATAAAAGAAATAATTAAAAGTAATAAAATTAATAGTTTTTGATTAAATCATGTGAATTGTCTGTAAAAATGCAAAATTTATGACTTCCATTAAATAACATCTTATGGAGATGATATAAAAATATATGCTTAGCCTCAGCCACAACAGTGGATATCCAAAAGCAAAACTGTTTATCTTGATACAATTTATGTACTTAGATGACAAAGCGAAAAACAAAAGATCTTAATATATTACCTTTTTTTTCTTGTATATTGTGTTTTTTTTCGTTTCTTATAGAGGAGGAAAAGATGCAAACAGCAACAACGTTTTACAGAAACCAAACCGAAGACTATTATACTATTCTCATAGTTAAAGTATATTTTCGTAATGAAAGACATCCATTATCGTAAATAGTCAGAAAATATAAATATCAAATGCAATGTATGCATTTATTTATATATAAAACAGTCTGTTTTGTCTTCATTTAAGTTAGAGGTGCAATTGAAATTAAAAATATTGATCGTTATATTAAAACGTTAACGCTAAGGTGTTGTTGAAATTGATTAGCACGGAAAAGTAGATCATAATCTCATTCTATGAATATAATATGTGATAATGTCAAGTTAACATACGATCATCGAGTATATACCATGAATACCATGTGTGTACCATGTATACGTAATTTTCACAAAGATAAAATTTATTGTTATAACATATGTAATTGAAATGGCAAAATTTTGTAATTTGATATTTTAAAATTCTTTAACATATGTAGGCGGATGGATGCAATAATGATTGTAATGGCAGCATATATTCGATTAGAAGGTGCTATAAAAATTAATTTGTTATACTTTTTATATGACTGTAATAAACAGCACATCTATTTGTATTATAAAGAGGTAGCAATGTTAATTTAATTTAACCCTATATAATTGTACACTATTAACAATCAATTTGTGAATCATTCAATGTTTTATTACGGAGCTAAATAATGGATTTTAGTATAAAATGTCGTGATTACTGACTACATCTTTCCTTCTAAGTTAATCACATTCAAGAGGTTCTGATTTACTGCTACAAATCCAATAAAGGTAGATAAAATGAATTGCCACTACACAATCTGGTCGATGGATTAAATTTCTTCATTCTTATTATTGATACTGTCTGACATTTGCCCACACAACAAACTTGCGTGTCAGTAAATATGCCCATTTTTTTTTTTTTGCTGTACTTATTTCATTCGTAACCCGGATTCCTAGAAACCGGTATCAAATCAGATCATAATATTATAATAATTTGAATGTAAATCCAGTACACCACATAATCATGATCGAAATATTTGAGAATATTTTTGTTTCTTAGCCTTGACCAGTCTATAATTGTCTACATTAATACTTAGTATCACGTATAATTCAGCTTGAAATACAGTAAAGTGTAATAGATATGTACACGTGTTAAGCAGTTTACTGAACATATTATACATACCCATAGTATTGGTTGAATTTTTTTTAGTATTGGGCTTTCGGTTCTTCGAGTTTTATTTCGATTCATATTGTGTACTTTAATCACCAATTGGCTTCCCATTTATAAATATAAATGAAGTGGATGGATATTAAGAGGTGTCTCTATTGACGGCGAATATGTTGATCTGCTGCAAGTAGCTTAATTTTTTTTTTTGGTGTTATCACTATCGTAATCACTTAATCACAATCTCGCAATCAATTAACCTAAATTTATGTATTACAAGCAAATAGATTCACAAAGTCCAGAAATACACTAAATTTTCATAATATAAATAATAATTCACGGATTTCATTTTCCATTTGATTTGTCTGATAATCGAGTTTACAGTTACTACCCATAAATCATTGCATCAGTACTTGAATTACATGTGTTATATCCTAAAGTCGAACTTTATAAACATTGCATGACATAAAATTATAAGTTTCACCTTTTGCCAATTCTATCTGAAAACCTATCTATTTCACAATTGAACTGATCTTTGTGTTTGTGCATCGTAAATTGCACAATTTAGAAAATATGTTTTAATTAATTAGTTTAAATAATTGAATTCTTTTATTTGTACAGCCTTCTTTAGGGTTTCTACACTATGACTGACGTCTTACTTTTGATCACTTTGTGAAGTGTTAAATACGAGCTAGTGTCTGCTAATTTCTTGCAGAATTTTTTACAAGACTTCCTGTACCTCCATGAGGAGGCAGATGTGTAAATTTCTAATGTCATGATTCCTGAAATTTATACAAGATAAACCATTAACGCAACCTTTTTGAATATCGATTTTTAATAATTAGATAAAACATACTATACTCGTATATACACATATATAATTCACTTGATCAAATTACTGGTTCCTATAATCATAATTGTTGCCACACTTAATGTTTTAGCTTGATGCCTTTCGAAATAATATTTGCTAATTTTAACTTAACCTTAGAGACAAACTCAATATTTTGCTTTTCGAAATTGAACTCTTGATTATTTCTATTTCAACCGTTTCAGTAAAACAATTATAAATTAAATTCAATTATTTTTATCATTGACAAATTGTACAATACAAGCAATAGTGTACCTCTAAATGCACGTGCACGTAAGACATATTATATAATATTGTCTTGTTGTTCAGTTAAAGAGTTAAATTGAAAAATTTCGTAATAGTTGGTAAAAATTCATAACAAACATGAATATAAAATAAAATGACAAATTAAAGAATTTATTATTATATATGAAATGAATATACGAGTACGTATACAAAATACATTTTTATAATAAAGTACATATACTTTTAAAATCATTTTAGTTTAGGTGATTGTTAATAGGCGAACAACAATTGTTTGAAATAAATAAGATCAAGATCACTTTTGATTGTTTCATATGTTAAACAAGATAAAATTAATAAATAGGTAAAAGTATAGTTGTCGTACCTGCTTGCAACATTAATAATACTTTAGTCCATATATAAGTGTATACCAATTTTCTTAATTGCGTTAAGTAGGTAGATAGATCAAGACCAGGTGGTCAATGCAATTAAGTTACTGCAAAAGAATGTTATAAAGTGTAAACATTCTACATTTTATTTTGATCAAATTAATGATTAAGTGTTCATAATGTAGATGTTGTAATTTGAGAGTGTTAGGTTAAACGCGCGATCACCCAATTGGATCTTGTGGAATCAACATCTTCACAGCTATGTTGATTCACTTGATTAAAAAAACTACTTATTCGGTAAATTAATCAGAAGACAATAATGTTAATAAATTAATTTGTTGATCACATATACTCGTAGTGTAGGATTAAAAATATGTGAATGTGGGGCATCACAAATGACACTTTTATGCGTGTTTCGACACGATGGATTTCTTTTATTAGCTAAATTATGAAATTTTTGATTTATTTAAAGTTAATATTCTTATTCTTAAGTTGTATTATATACAA
This sequence comes from Penthetria funebris, assembly GCA_027564355.1. NCBI lineage: Eukaryota > Metazoa > Arthropoda > Insecta > Diptera > Pleciidae > Penthetria > Penthetria funebris. The sequence continues at coordinate 4,465 of JANSTX010057554.1, forward strand.
GTTTGTCTTCTGTAATTTATATTTTTGGTAAAATTTTAAATTTGGCAGTATGGTTCAATTTTACTGTTTTATAAATTATTGGCCACACAATAATTTTTTAAAATTTCCAAACAGAGAATAACACAGAAACTGCAAAAATAATATAAATGTTAAGATGAATAAGATGTGTAATAAAACTATCAAATAATTTGTTTCTATCAAACATCAAGCTGTGATTAAATTTCGAAAGAAATATAAGAATCTTATTTTTTTTTCTTTTCTTCGGTTTTAAACAATACTTGATATCTAAATTTGCATGCAATTTATGATTTCAGAGATAAATTATAGCATTATAAATTGCATGATTATATAAACTGCAGGGAATATATACAAAACCAAAATAAAGTGAATTGAAATTATAATAAAATTGATTTTACAGAATTGTAGTCAATGCATTTTGGTCAAAAATAATATAATTTTAAAATTGTGATGATTGGATGAGCCTCAATGGATGCAGAGGATTACCGATCTGAAAAATTGGACTATTCTGTAGCCATTGTGTCGAACAGAACCATCTAGATTTACTCTGTTATCGGGCCTCCATATAATTTTTTTTAGATATATGTAAGCCTGTACAAAGAAGATTCGAAATGTTGATCAATTAACATCATCTAATTAATAATAAGATCATTCTTCTACTGGTTTTAATTTTTTTCGTTTTAAGTCGAGAAAAATTTAATTGTATGTAAATTTCTTTAATTAATAATTGAGAAAAAATTAATTGAATAACTGGTGTTAGAAGACCATGAGGAACGTGTGGACATATTTGAGCATGAGTGATCAGAAAGAATTGACCGAATACTTGTTTAGATATTCTAAAAATTAGCAACTCTTAAAATTCCATCCTCAATCATCATATCGACTTTTACTCTATGTGAGAGCATAGAGCGTCAACGCATAACTGCCAATGTTGACGATCTCTGGTCAGTACCTCCACTTTATCTCCATTTCCTTCCACTGGTAGTAGAATCATTAATAACGATATTGTATTTGACAAGAACATTTTTTAGTAGGCATATAATGATGAAAACTTGAATTTGTGACACGATGTTGTTTATTACCTTTGAAGTTTCGTATAGTTATATAATAGCACCGATAAACTTTCATACCACTAGACTCCATTCAGCATAGCAAACGGAACCTTATATCTGTGTATGTCAATAGAGTCGAGAGACTCACCGAACCATGGATTTGAGTCCACGATCGATCTGAAAGATATGGAGACTTCTAAATAGTTGATACATATATAGTTTCTCGTATTGGTCACATTTCAACATATTCTTTATAACATAACACCAATAACATTGTCATAAATAAGTTCATTTCAATTGCTATAATACACTCCAGTATGTGAATAAATTTATTAAATTATAAGAATATAATTTTTTCTTTATTTGTCCATGGTTCAATGAGAATGCGAGTACGTGTAGGTTGAAATATCTATTATAAACTGTACCAAATAAATAAATATATCAACTTTTTAATAATAACATGTACGAGTACACATTCTTCGAGCACACGACGAGTATATGCCCATACATTACATATTGATACTACTTCTTATTCGGTAAATAAATTTCATTATAAATTTAAGAAAATATAGCAATCAAAATGTATTTAGAATTATTGATTTATGAGGCGCCTAAGATATATTGCTAATATTTTTTTTTTGTCCATTGATTAAGAATTAGTTATTATAATAACGTAATAGACTTTTCGCCACAAAAATTTCAGGCTAAATTATTATATTTATATAATACACATCTTCTGCAGAAAATACTTCTCAAATAAATAACAATTCTATACACTTAGGATGGATGTTATACTCCAATAAAATAACCATAGGATTTACAATGGATACAAGAGTATGGAACAAACATATATGTACGAGTATCTATATGCATATGTATCCACAATCATAAAGCATTATTCTTCGCTTACTTTACCATATAATTTATAATATAATACTCACTGTGGGTGGTATTATTGATAGTTAAAAGTAATGTATATCTTAATATTTTACTTACTGAAATAGATGTTCTTTATTAGAACAGACCATCATTTATATAAGCAGAATTTAAAGGTGCTACTACGACAATGTTTTATTAGAATATTAAATGTATTAGCTATTTATTATATTGTCAATGCACGCATATAATATGTAAAAGGATCAGAATGCAACTAAAATATAAAAAATATGCAATTAATCAAACACTATACCGAGTATTGTATCATACATGGATGAATATGATCATTGTTTTGCTAATGCTTTTTAATATGATATCGTGTAATTTGTGTGATGCAAATATGGATATGAAAAGATATGAGTACACTAACTGCTTATTTGTAAATAATCGAAAATTTCATCAAATTTGAATGTGATAAACTTTTGTGAAATTGATAAAATTGTTTTCTATTAATTGTTAATACATCCCTTCATCGTATACGTGCATACAACATTACGTCAAATGGAAAAAATGTATAGTCTAGACTTTTCGCATCGAATTATTAAAATTTTTAAACTGCTTAATCAGCTGTAACCTGAAATGAGTTTTACATTCAATTTCACCAATCTAGACAATTGCCTGTTTGCAAGTCGTATTGGCGATACTTACATAATGCACGAAAAATATAATTAAATCCATCCAATGAGAACACGATGACGGAACGTTACTTCTACGGTTTATTCCGAAGGGTTTCAGCAAAGCGTACCCCAAATAATCGTAATAAGATTTATTAGTGGTTGAGATTTTATTAACACTTCAGAAAAATACAAAACTTTTAATTGTTTCATGAAATATTTCCATCAAAAATTGATCACTCATATTAACTTCCACACGGTGTCATCGATACTTAAATCACGAAACATATCAGTAATGGCGTGTAATTGAGACTTAAAAGGTAGTGTTAATGTCGTATTTGTCGACTGGTAGAAAAAACATCTCACCAATGTAGCACTTAGTTAACAAATAATCGCCATGGTTCTCTAGTCAGTACCTTCGTTTACTCTCCTAGGAATTCCAGTGAAGGACGTATTTTATAGTATCACCGACTGGTCGTCTCAGATACACGCATAGTACTAGAATCTTATTATGAACATTGCTAACAGTCTACAACAACCAATGAAATAGAAAAAAGATATTTCTTTAATAATTAACATTGAGTAGTGATAATACGTAATTTATTATTTTATGTTTGCATACATAAATAATAATTCATTACATTTATTATGTTATTATTCAAAAGGATCAAGCATCAAATTATGAATAGTATAAATGGTAATGTACACTATTTTACAAGATACACTTCTTAAATGAAATACGATATCGAAATCATGAATTCTTAAAAATTACTATGATAAATAAACAGATTAATAATAACGATTCATATTTCAATAAAATTTTGTCGTTTTTCTTCAAGTTATGCAAATGTGATAGAAGAGCACTAAATGCAACAATCTAAAGGAGTATTAAATGTTCTAAATTATGTTTAATATAAAATGCACATTCTTCTTATTCTTCTTCCTTATTCACGTTCATTTTTGCTCTCTTTTAATAGCCCAATATTCAGAACCGTAAGTAATCGAGCAACAATTTCGTATACCCTTCCAGTTTATTCTTGTGGTCTTTTTTCGAGTAAATAAAACTCTGACCTCCACATGATCCAATCGCAGTTATTCAGTGTTGAATATAATCATCAATTTTACCACTTATTATGATAACTGTAAAAAAATATCTCGAGATCAAAAGATATGTCTATTTCTGGTATTTGATCGGAACATTAAAAGGGGGTATCTGTCGAATTTCATGACTTGTGTAAAATGCAGGCCATTTATGCACGTTTTTTCTGAATTATTTAGATGTGGAACTGAACAACTCAATTAATGTGATTGTTATTATATATCATATTTGAAACGGTAATTTAACATTTTAGTACCACCATATGTACCTATGCAGTGTTAAAGTCGAGATACTTCTCAAAGTAGGTATTTCATCCTCCTAGATGAATCTTATCTCAGTTATTGCCGAGTTGTACGAGTTGAATACAGTCTACAATACTATCCATGACTTCACTTTTAACAAATTGTTATCCAGTAATTAAATAGTTCGAACTAAATTCTATCTACATCTAACCATATTATACAAAGTTGAACACAATATGATATTTTTTAAGTGCATAAGTTTTTCATCACTTCGATTTCGAATAGTCAAAGGAATTTAGTTGGGGGCATATGATGATGAAAATTGTTTTCATCTTGATAAAAAATAAATTCAAAATTTAATAGAAAATGACGCGTATTAATGTTTTTTTGTGAAAAATGCAATGCTTTCTGCTAATACCAATTCTCAAATATGTGATCGTATATTCATGCAATAATTTGTCTGTTGCGTTTAGACCTACGCAAAATTGCAATTCTTAGTAATTGTTTTTTTTTTATTTTTGTTTGCTGATAGGAAATCAAAGTATTTTTTTTTTTTGCAAATATTTATTGATATACTCGTAGTAGAACAATACAATAAATACCTAGTTTATTGCAGCATACTGAAAATAATATAAAGACGATGGTAATCTTAATAATATCCGCCATACAATAAATGTTTTCAATTTCAGTTAACATGAGTGCTTGTAGTTTTTGAAATTTTGAAAAAAATATTTATATTATTATACAAAGTAAGCATCTATATGATTGCAACAACTTTAAGATTTTAAATTCAATTCAATTCAAAAGTTCAATATTTTATAAATTAGTTGTCAACTCCATTCGTCACCTATAAAAGCAAAATGATGGTAATTAAGTCGGCCATTACTAAAATGTCATCAGCATATTGTAATTTTTTTGTCTTCCACCAAGTATTTGATTTGACTTTGATTCAAGTGCGGAAAATGAATATGCTAATTAGATCATGTATAATATTACCAGCCGTTATTAAGAAATCACCAGATAAGTAGCGGTCGTGTATTCCTGCCTATAGAAATGGTTTATTATACCATAAACCTGACCATAACATGGCCAGTAGAGTAAAATTTTGCATTTGTAAAATACAGAGTAGATTTTTAATTTAAAATTAAAACTGTTTTTGTTCCAGAATATCTTTCATGGAGTTTTGGCACAATCAAGATTACCGAAAACTTTCGTTAATTCGTGAAGCGTTTAAATATTAGTAATAACAGTTCAATTTTTTATGATTATTTTATGTTCGCATTGTTGAATTTGAATGTCTGGTAAAATAATTTTTTTAACTTAGATGGATATTGATAATTAATATTCTCAATTCCAAGAATATTATTACATTAAACCGTTCATTGATATTTGGATTTGTCATCATTAAAGTCCGAATTTTTTTCCATTACAGATGAACATTTACCGCGTATTAAATGATTTATTTGTAATGTCCATTGTTTATCACCAATAATATTATTCTCATCTTATAATGAAGTAATTATTTTTCAACTAGATCCATTAACAACAAACTAATTAATTTATTTTCTATATTAATAAAAAGTAATAATTAAGATAATGGTAATTAGGAATAATAAAATGAAGTGAGAAATTATTTCAATATAATAATGTGCTTTTATTGATGGTTGTATGCTAAAGTATAATTCCGACAATCGTAAAGGCATTTCATAAATTTTATTAATACTACAATTAAAGTTTATGATATCGTTACCAATCCGTTGAAAATCTACACTCAGTTTCTTGAAGAGGTACAAGGTAAACCAATTTTTTTCTTCTTATGCAAGGTCATGGAGAATGATGAACAAATTGCATGATGACGCATTTTTCTTACAGTTTTGAAGTTAATTTTCTGATTGTTGCATTTAACATAAGTAGTTTGCATGATGCTAAAACACGATATAAAGTTGTTTTTTTACTTTAAATCGATTAAATCAATAAACTTATTTGTTGCATTTTTTTAGTTTTCAAATAAATGATATATTCGACACGCTGTCAGTCAAAATTTATATATTATCTGCAATTGCATAGAAAAAGGATTTTCTGTGCAAACGAACTTTTATTGTATATAAAATTGGTAAATCATGAAAAGAATATAACACTTTATTTTCATTCATTTAGTACCTATGTACTTAATTACAATGATTTATCATGTATACGGTACTATTAAATTATATTATTTTGGTGTACACAGTGATCTATTAAATTGTTCATCATCTATGCCAGTTGCGGTTACTCAACTCACCTGTATCTCCACACCGTAGAAATAATAATTCTCATCAGTACAATAATTACCTAGCAGAAAGATAAAATATACTGCAGGTTTAACTGCAGACGAGATTTAGGATACTAGTCAAATCATTTGACTTTATATATATCGATACCAAAGTTTGCACTAGTGAACTATATAAATATGTAATATGTACTATATGATTAAATAGCAATAACATTGTTGATGCATTTTCTGTTCACAGATTCTATTAGTCCACTGTATTGTTATTGTCAATAATCTTATAGTTTTAATTTCCGTATTAAATTCCGCATATCATCACTAATCCATTTGGAGGTTCTGCAAGTATCTAATCAGGAATTCCATTCACTTTTGTGCTTCATGATCGCGGTACACATAAACTTGAGTTTATGTGTTATGTACCAGTTGCAATATTTGGTGCATTTACCATTAACTGTATATAATTTTAATTATGAATCATGAATTCATTCATAAAGAATGTGGGTGCTTAATATTTCTTGCAGAATATGCATATTTCTTCTATCCTCACCTTGTATTATTGACTGAATACTACTTTGTTGAACACTTTTTAGGTAAATGCACTTCGTATCCTAAATATCAATCGGTAGCATTGGTATATGTAAATAAATATAATACATAATCTTATAAAAATATTTTTTTTTGTTTTCGAGGTATAATATTCAAAATCGCATCCATTAAATGCCACCTACCCTTTGTGATTCTTATTAAATAAATTGTGGTAATATATGTACAATATACACACAGGGTATGGTAAATGATATTTATATTTAGTATTCATTTCGGTGCTATTTCTTATATGGCATTAAAATAAACCACAAGTAACGACGAGTAATATGTGGAATTAAATAAAATTTATTTCACGTCCAGTATAGGTGAGACTCTAATTCTTAGTCCACATTTCTTTTCTTTTTCTTCTGTTCCTCAAAGGTTATGAATATAGTATGAACATGAAATAAATAGTCATTTATAGAATACATTATTATTTTCTAGAATAGATGATTCTTCTTATGGAAATTTATAGTAATTTTAGTTGGTAGTCAATAAATTCTATCTATATAAGAGTTAAGTATTTCCAGTTTCTTGTACATATAATTCCAATAATTTTCAATTCCAACTTATTTTTTTTTAAAACATGTACATCAAAATGAGTAGGTTGGTACGTTTCAATATGATAAATATAACAAGTTACGCAAAAGAAATAGTAAATAAAGAACGGATGAATTATGGACATTCATTAGATTTTACAATAATTAGAGTAAAATCATGCAGTTTTTTTGAACAGATGAAATATGTGTTTGATGACTTAATTATTTCTATTCAGAAGGAACTATAAGTTGATTGAAGAGTTAAATCTTTATTTCTATTTAGATTCATATTCAAGGATCGAGCTATATAGCTAACAAATACTATACTGGAAATTTTACGGTAATCAAACTTACTTCACACTTATGGGATAGAAATTTGGACACACGACTTCGTGATTTGATTAATATTACAAAAAAAAAATATTCTAATTCGTTAAAGACAGGTCAACATTAGATGCTATACAAACACTGATTATAATAATTGAAAAGTACAGAGATAATAAGAAAGACCTCCACATGATATTTATAGATCTTGTGAAGATATTTGATAACATTGACGGTCTAAGTATCAACTACATTTTAACATAATTCATGTTTTGTGTAAATTTAAATATTCGAATAAAATATGGTTTTATCAAATGAAATTATTATCATTAGCATTGATAGATTTACTGAATAAGGTCAAAGCAAACATTAAAACTGGAAAACATAGTATTCAAATCAAATTGCACTGAATTTGAGAATATTTTCAGTTTGGTATCATCTCTCAAGTCACCAATGTGCCAATTTATTTTATTATAGTCCTGTACAATTATGACAGAGTTATTTTTTAATTTATTTATTGCAATTCTTCTAACCATTTATAAACATTGCAATTATTTATTATGATCTAATTGCAAGTTTGTGAGGTAATCATAATAATAATAATAAAATATTGTACAGGTTTTTAATAATAAAATATTGTTGATGTTAAGTAATATACGGCTAAATAAAAGTTTTACACCCATATTTAATTCATGATTTTATTTTATTTAAATTTCTAAAATCTTCATTTTATTTGTGTATTGCCCTCTTTTTGCATTGTTTTATTACAAAACATTAGTTTAAGCAATTATTATATAATGGTAAACTGCAGCAGTAAGTCGTTTTTGTAAAAAAATAAAATCATTTTGAATGATTGCGATCATAAAATATAAAATTGTACTTAAAAAATTACTAGATCTTCGATGCTAATATTTCGACATATAAATTTCGAATTATTAGACGACTTACGATACAGAAAAATTAGCATCCTGTAATTGATAGACCTATAACGATGTTAAATTCAATTTAATTAAATGGAGTAATTTTTATATAATCTTCTAGTCTCAAAAACAGTTATCATCATTTTCTCATGTTATCCTCCAATTCTCACCTTAGCACTTCACATAATACTACTGGTAATAGCTTATAATAATAGTAATAATGGTTCTATGCCACATTTATTTTGGTCGTCCTAACTTTTGACTAATTTGTGACAATAATATTTCCGAGCAAATGCTGGGATATTTGTCGGAAACTTAATCGACCCATTGTAACATCTTTTTAATAAGACCATTGTTTACAGATAAAAATATTTGTAGTTATAATAAAATAGAATTCGATCATACTCAATTGACAATAACATGTCGAGATCCTCAAGGCAACCGGTTTAGAATCGAACTGATACCATATGTAGTTTAGTTAGTACCTTGATCATAAGACTAGAAATATACATTTCTATATTTGTACAATGGTAATTTTCATCTTAATGTTAATCTTTCTATTGTTCATGTCATATCGCAGTTCTTAAAATTTTAGCTGCTCTATACTATTTTTAATCAACCCTAATATAATCAGTCCAAAGACCACCATGATATGGAGATAATGATAAAAATAATTGTAATAATTTTCGACATTTGAATACCAACGATTGTCGATTGCGTTCTTCTTCCTGTAAATATCCTATAAATTAGTTAATACTTTTTGAAGCACATAAAATCCTTCTTTTGTATATGTTTTGAAATAAAAAAAATTTATTATTTGATGTTATAACATCAAATAATTGTGTCGATTTGCATATAGGTATTGTGATAGTCTATAGAGTCTAGAGTATATAAATGTACTATAAAAGTTTTCATTTATTTTTCCAATCGAATATAAAATATTCGTTAAAAACAAAGATACTCACCACAAGTAATTTAACACAGAAATAAATATAAATTCTGATATCCTGAGGTATATATTTTAAATTCACTCATTCCTTCAATAAATGTACGTTGTCATTCCGTTTGCTATTAAACTCATGCAATAAATTCTTTACAATAAAGAAGACTTAATTGTAATCTCTTACTGACATTTATAAATGATTCCTTGGCTAGCAAAAACAAAAACAACGTATAATAACAACGACTATGCATTTTTATAATGTTTTCTTCATTTATTTTTAAAATCACTATTAACTTTTTAATAATTGAGTATTTTGTAAACGAAAATAAACATACTTAGTAGTAACCATGTACATCTATTACAGGTTATAGATAAACTTTGGTAAATTACCAGAAATAAGTAATTTTATATATATAGTTAACTAATAATACCTGTTTTAATAAATCATCTACCAAATCCATCATATTTAGTATAGTCATTTTAGTAACTGAAATATGCTGCAGAATTTTGAACATCAGCATCCATCCCTTGAATCATCTAATTGTTTGTTATTCCTGTTTGTTGACTGTGGATTCTATAATCTCCTATTTACTGTCTCGTTTCTGTAAAGATTATCTACTTTTATTTCGTATCATCTTAACTTTTACGCCACAAGGGTACATTGGACGTAATAACGATATAAACTTGCCGTTTCTATATAATGCAAATGTAACATCAAATTTCAACCAAATAATTAATTACATTTGAATATACTATAAAACATGTACCTATTGGTCAGATGTTCATTCGCCAATTTTAAAAATAGGACACTCAACATCTTGATATTAGTCGACCACTCTCCATCACCTTTTTATTTCGAATGCATTTATTACCGATATTTATGATAAATAAAATCTCACAAGTTATTTGGCACCTATCCATTAGCAAACGATTAAATACGAAAGAATTTCTAAAAATACAAAGTTTCTTTGATAATTAAGGTTTGTGAAACTGTAAGAAATCCCTTAAATTTGCAATTTTATCTTCTGTGTTCAGTTAAAGGTTCAAGTTCTTGGTGTTCTTTCACGAGTAATATTTTTTTTCTATATTTTGACCTAGGCCCTACACATTATCATCTATATTAAGATAAATTAATTGGTCCATTTTTATTTAGAATTTTTAAGACAAGAATTTGATTCACAAATCGTGGCCAACTGTAAAATATAATTCAATTTAATTAATACTTTTGGTAAAACTTACTTAGAAATTGAATTTAAATTTAGCATATACTTTAGAAAACTTATTTTTATCGTGCAAATTATGGTTTATGTCATCGATAACAATAATTTACTTCGTTAAACATCCAGACCATCTCTTAATACATATGGGTGAATAGAAATCGTAATCATGTGAGTGATTGGAAATAATTTTTAATGTAGTATTAAAGGGGTTCGAGATGATTAGTCTACAATTCGGTTTACCTTATTATTAAATTCATAAAATAACTTGACTATAATATATTCATATGTTGATTGCAATATGTTAAGATTAAGTAGTCATTTTTATAAATTTTGTCATTTAATAGCACTTTTCTTGATTATGTTAAGCGCCTAAATTTTCTCATGCATTTGCATTATTATTATTATTATTATTATTATTATTATAATGTTTTAGAAAAAGTGATCCAAGTTAAATTTAAATTTATTACGTCACGGTATGCATGCACTTAACTTTGTCATGGTAAATTTTATGGTAAAATCGATTGCTGGTATTAACAAAAATGCATTGCAGAAGGTCAACTATAAAACAACTTTCATGTATATTGTATACGTGATTTATAAACAATATATTTTTTAATTTAATTTATTATTATACATAGTATAGTATTATATATAGTGCAAATGTATATATATATAATATTGAAAAAAAGTATTGTACTCGTATACATTACATTCATGTTTAGTGCGTAAGATTCAATTTTAATGCGTGATGTGAATATACGTCTATAATTCACAAGATATTCGTAGATCTTAAATAACAAGTCTGCAAGTCTGCAAAAAATTTACTTTTTTGCTTATTTCTATATAACTTATAAATTATATGGATCCGCAAAGCTTATAAATTAATCTAAAAAAATAATGATAATGTTTCTATTTAAGATTTCTTATTCTTATACTCTTGTATACACATATAAATATATGTCACCGGGATTGCTAAATATAGTATTATAAAGGAATTCTTGACAACGATATCTATATTTAATAAACCTGCAGCAAAAAAAGCAAAAAGTCACCTTTAATGAATTCCATTTAATTCTATATATTAAGTGGTTAGCTAATGTAAATTAGTCACATTTTTGTGAACCTGTGAAACTTATGAATATATCTGGATGTCAACATAAGTGGCAACCTTCGCTTCATCCTGTTGGATAAACGATTCTTTCCAGTCCAACTGGTCGTCTTAGTACTTAGCGTATCCAGTTTCAATATTACCTTTCTTCAACATAAATTTAATACATTTTATTGTACTGCTTGTTAATAGGGTTAAGCTAATATTTGTATTGGCATTATTCTTTGGGAAGTGCGATTCATAAGGAGTAATCTATATTTTCACATAAATTATTAAACATTTCTCCAGTTGGTCTTTTAACCTAATAAAGAAGATTTATAATCCATTTTGGGAATAAACTTGAGATTTGCCACCTTCCTTCCATACACTCGAAAATATGTGTAGCAAGGTTAGTTGCAGCGAAATTTAGATGATATAATGTGGTTTTTCTTAATTTATGAATCTTGCTCTAGTAATACTGAACCAAGAAGACGACTATACTCAAACTGTAGTATGTAAGATGTATTAATTATTCTAAGACAGAATGTTTGCCCTTGTTGTGACTCCTGCATATACATTGCAGAACACAGATTGTAGCTTGAAAATTAATTTAGGTTAATGTACCATCTTTTTCAACCATTCAACCATTTTCAAATTCGTATGCAGAAATAGTGAATCTGCATTATTGTAAGCGTATAGAGTTTATCAAATATACGTCAATGAAAAAGTAATTTAATTTTATAATTTTTATTATATTTGCATTTTTATTACTACAATTTATTAACATTATTTATATTATACAAGAAATACATAAAATATAGTAAAATATGTTGCAAAAAAAAAAAAAAAATAATTAAAATAATTTGCATTATTGCATTCATCGGTCGGGTCATATACCCGATTTCAATGCTAACATTCTTTCATCATTAGTCTTAAGAAATTATTTGTAGTTTCCAATTTGAATCATAAATTCACAGATCATTGAAAATCTTTAAAAATTGATCGATCAACAAAACCGCAAACAAAAATACTTGTAACGCAATTTTTCTAAAGGTGGTTTACATGTTACAAAACTGATTCTATACATTTGTAACGTCACTAATTTATAAGAAATAAAGAATAGACAAATTGCAATAAAATACATGGTTAATTAAAAATTTCTGTTTCATTTTTACGAATATGTTAATCTTTTCATGGAAATTTAATTCAACATTATGATGTTTGCTTCTATTTTTACAGGCATTTTATATACATTAAATCTGTTTTAATATTAATAATACAATTGTCATCATATCTTGACCTTTACCTTTCTTGAATGCATAGATCAGTCTAAAATCTGATGGTAACAACATATTATGGACTATTACCAAATTTTTTTTAAATTAATGTCTATGTACGGTAACAAGGACAGTCTTTGTGTTGATCATGAAAAGCCAAAAGTAATTCAACGTACAATTTGTAAAAATAAAAAAAAACTGCTAGCTGGTAATATTTTTGGTGAATGATCACAATTTATTTTACGTCATGTAAAGACCGAGTTTGAAGATCGTAGGCCCAAATCAGATATTTCCTCCTCGTTGATTTGCCTTATATCTGAGCTATTTTTGCGCTCTATATAAAAAGGATGCATATTCGTTATAAAAAAATTATCCTGCCCGAAGAGTAACACCGCAAACACAGGCAACAACATACGAGTATCTTACGTATGTTAATTATTCATTCGCCTATTAATTGAAGCAAATACAACTAGATGTTTAGATGTTATATAAAAATTACTACAACGATTATGATCAGCAGAAATCGTTATTGTGCAATAGTCGAATCTTACTTCTACATACATGACTATCTCAACCACAAGATACGTCAATTTCTGGCTTGAAATCAAGATTTAAAAGAGGAAATCTGTTGTGCTTGTCAACTTGGTGAAAAATTTCCAACAAACGAGATAGCGGATTACTTATGTACCATTCTACTGAACTGGTCAGATGTAGAACCGAGCAATTAAAATTTATTCTTTATTTTTCATTTAGAAATCCCAATTTATAGTTATTATATGGTTAACATTTGATGTAATTTGTATATTAAAGATGGCAAATTTAAATTGGTGATGTCCGTCCTATGTACCCATGTGGTGTAAAAGTTGATATGGAATGTTCTGCAAATTGTGTTATAACAACTTGATGTAGAACTGAGATAATATTTTTTTGGTAATAGAAGGTCAGCGAATTTCCAGCAAAGTACCAGTACTTTACCGTTGTTACTGTCACTATTTTACCACAATGAATGCTTCACATTTATGTCGTCATCCAAGGATTAGTCTAGCTGTTTATCGACAACCCAAACAGTTATATTGTTGATGGAACCTGAAGCCAGGAAAATATTTCGATATAAATAGTATCTTAACAAATCAATATAGGTTAGTGTCGAAGTTCAATTTGTTCCGTGTCTATTTTGTTTCTGTTACAAATCAGCGTATTTGTGGCTAGTCGATTTAGTGCAGATCCGTTGAAGATTTTAATGTTCTTCGTCCATTTTTTAGAAGCGTAGACATTAATTTTTTGTATATACTATGCCGATGATAGACTGTGTGATCATACACATTTTGGTAGGTACGTAAATATATTATCGATGAATCTAAAGTTCTAGGACATGTAACAGAATCGTGAGTATCAGTGAATTATATACTTACACTGTTCCGATTAGTTTTTTTTATGACATTTTTTGAGTTTTGCTTTGATTACTGTCAGAAGCAGTGTGATTCCTGTAGTCACTGTTTTAATTGTGTATCGCATTTTTGGTGATTATATGTTTGTGTTTTGTGTGTTGATGCAGTTGTGTGTTGTGCTGTGGTGTTAATGAAATTGTTATTTTTGTATTGTATGATTTTTTTGTCGTTAATCATCAATAATAAGTGTAGAATTATAGAAATAACAAAATTTATATCTAATGCAATATTTCCGTTAAATTGTTAATTGAATGATTAAAAAAAAAAACACTTAACAACGTCACCTTAAGCTAAGCATAAAATATAGTTAATTGTCTCTTTCTTATTAAAATCGTATGCGTAACGCGCTTATAATAACATTTTTCTGCATAAAATATAATACTACATAGTAGTAATATATAAAAAGAAAAAAAACTACTATATTCTTGTATGTTAACTGATTGTTGTTAATGGTAGGAATGAACGACCTTCTCTTGTTTGATTTCATTCAGTTAGATTGCAAACGTTGTCCGGTGTGCAAGCTTATTTGATTTGGTTGCTATATTTTATTACCGAATAATAAAAAATATACAAAAAAACTTGAAGAACTCTGTACATGCGAAGCATTTCAATTGTTATATTTACACTTAACATATTACTTTAGTATATTACAGTATTGAGTCGCACACGAACCACGTACGGTTTCCTCAAAGTAACACAAAATATATAGAATCCATTCTCTTTGAATTTGCAATATTTACCAATTTGAAATTTTGCGAACAGAATTGTTTATCAAGGTGATTTATTAATTAAAAAAACTAAAGTTATTATTTTTAAGTAATATTTTGTTAATATTGAAAAAGAACCATCAATAAAATAACATAATTAAATTTTTTAGTATTTTTTAAAATAATTTTTAAAATTTTTATAAATTGATTTAATAACTTCAACAATTGATTGATGAAATACTTTAAAGACACAGATTTTTTTTTATATTTTTTTAAAAATTGTGCGTGATTTTTTAAAAGGAATTTATTTACTTATTTGATATAGTGAAAAGTTAGAAGTTATGAAAGTGTTTTTGAATGCGGATAATTATTGATGATTAAAAGGTATACTTACGAGTATATAAGATATTTTTTTCAATTGGTGAAAGTGCACTCTTCATAATTTAGTCTTATACTTGAAGTTGGATAAATATTGTGTTAATATATTATCATAATATTGGAAGATAGACAGACAGACTGACCATAGTAAATTAGAAAAATAAACATAAATTATTGAAGATAAATATTACTAGGTAAGTGTCATTTGTCAATTCATTATTAATTAATAGAAACATAAATGGAAATTAAAAAGATTTCCGATTTTTTTTTTTTCAGTTAAATATCCGTTCAAATTTTGAAAATTATTATCTGATTCAACAAATTCAATAATTAATTTTTAGTGAAAATCTATTTTAGATGATGTTATCATTTTATATTTTATATTAAAATTACTCATATGTTACAATAATAATAAATAAAATATTTAAATTTTACTAATTAATTTTGGATTAAAAAAATTTGACTATCATTTATTATAATAGGCTGAATATTAGTAAAGTCCTATAAATAACTTTACTTGCTTTATATGAATTGACGATGGATTTTGAATATTCTCAACTTGGTTATTATTTTGCAATGCTTATATTTAAATTGACTAGTTTTGTTTATTTGGGTATTTTACATCATATTAAAGATATTTGTCTTACAAGCAAATACATTTAAAATCGAAAATTTTTTGCTAGTACTCTTCACGCACATGTTTACTATTATTAATGTTCTTAACACTTCTGAACTTCTGATATTTCAATACTTAGTGGGTGTTTTGTGAAATGATTACTTTTTTATTATACTAATTTGACAATCTTTTAATTAAACTAAAATTTATTTTACATTATCACTAATTGTCATATGTTTCGTATAAATCGGGTACTTTTTATACTCAACGTGCTTTTTATTCTTACCGTAATGACAATGATTCATTTTCGCGGTTTATCTTCACCGAAATACTATTTAACCTCAACATGATTTTTATTGTTACCGTTACAAAAATTTGCATATATGAGTTGTTTGTACGCATTCTTTTTATTTATACTCTTTGCTTTGCATATATTTTATTTTATTTTAAGTTTCATAACATTTTTGGGCTCTTGGTATTTCAGAATAAAAATATTATTTATTTAATCCTAAAAAATATGAATTTCATAGACCGCATTCTTTTTACTAACTTTTGATTCTCAATATTTAGATAATGTATACAGTTTTCATTTATGCATATAATAATATTCATTTTGTTCACCATAAGATGAGTGCGATTGCGATAGACCAACATTTAGGTTAATCAACCAATATTTACCGTACTGTCGTCTACAATTAATGTCAATTTCATTTGATAACAACAATTTGGTTTACATTTGCTATTGATTGCATATTATAAACGAAAATTGAAATCTTTGCCCTAATGAGGTGTAATGGTGGGAATGATGTAATTCTGATGTTGCGGTTATTTATTAAAATCAGATTTGAAAAAAATGTATTTCAAAAAAATGTATAAATTTACGTCCCTTTTGGGAGTCCCTAGCACATTTTTGTATTGAAATGAAAATTATGTTGTTTGTCATGAATACATCAACTATTGCACATTCGAGAATTCCAAAATTTCTAGAAGTCACCCTCAAGTCAAACTAAAATTATACTGATATTTATTTCTAGATTTTTCATGTTTTTACTATTTGTGAAATGAATACTCAACCTTCATAATATAATGACGTGTGATGGAGACTAAAATATCGTGTTAATGTCGGTTGAAAAGAAACAGCTCAACCATAAGCTAATTTATATGTATCACTATATTTACCACTATATATGTACCACTATATTTTTCAGCTGATAGTTATAGTTATTTGAGTTCGCATTTGATGTTACTTGCGCAACTATTAGAAAGTCAGAAGTGAGTCGGGAAAAATATTGAATCAATTATATTTGCTCGGTTTTGAAAGGTATATAAATTTCTAGTGATTACAGAGACAGGTAGACTCGATCACACGTTAAATATAATTTGCGATCAAGAACGTTAGGTTTAATATTCTGATTAGGATAACATTCTTACATTCAATATATGTTCTTTGTGCGAAAAGAAGTAGTTAGTTAATTGCTGGCATAAAAAATCTATCAATTCATTTTCATTAATTCATTGTTTTCCATCATTCAACACTGACATTTTCACTCTATCATTTATGTATCACTCATAATTATAATTGCGTCGTTTATCAAGATTGTGTCTATTTCATGTTACAGGTAATCATTAAGATACTTAATTTTCACATGTGGTATAATAAACTGTCATTTCTGTTGTTTATATTATTCAAGGTGGCCAAAATGAATGTTGTAGTTAAAATTTTGCATAACTTTTTCATTTAAGTGATAGTTATTATTTTAATTTTTTCTAGATATAGTACATGTTAATGGAAATTAACTTTGATTTGATTATATAAAAAACTATATCTGACATGTGGTGACAATTTTCTGCCTCGAACGTTTGCTCTCTATTCAAAATATTATCGAAAAGACTTCCCTTAACCCCATCATGAGAAGAAATACGTTGCACAATTTATTTAAAAATGTGAATA
>JANSTX010057565.1:0-24502 GCA_027564355.1 Penthetria funebris
CTGGTTCATTTTTTTGCTGATAAAAACCAGAAGTTTTATGAACGTGGAATCATGATGCTGCCTGAAAGATGGCAAAAAGTCATTGATCAAAATGCACAATACATTATAGAATAAAGTTACTTTGTTCCATGAAAATTTTTTTTTTTTATTTTTTAAATAAAATCCGCACTTACTTAGTTACCGACCAATAGATTATATCTTTGCCTGCAGCATCCCATTGTGCTAGAATTTTTTTATATCTCTTTATGATTGCCAGACTCACCACCAAACCAGTCTGGTCTGGCGTTATGCATCACTTTAGTTTATAATCAAATATGGAACCGGACAACTATTATTATTGCTTACATATTTTCGATTCGTTAATAGTTATTTTTTAGTCATTGCAAATAAGAAATATTAACTTAATACCGTAGTACTGACTAATGGACTGATATTGGTGAAATGGTTTAGATATTGGAAATAATAGTTATAGGAGTACGTTCTAAAAAATTTGATTAACGTATCGAGTTAATCGATTGTTTGAAATTTGGTAGTTTATCGAGATCAAGTTCATGCTGGAAGTGAAATTTCATCTTCCAGAGCTTTAAGCATTATGCTCACTTATTGATTTCAGACAATATTTTTTTAATTTATTAAAATCTGCAACCTTCTGAAAATATGACATTTAGATGTTATAATTACCGTGGCATTGCCTCATCCTTTCTTATAGTTTAATTTTTTTTAAATTGCATAATGGACCACCAAAATAGTTTTTGTGAGTTTTTTTTTTTGTTGTATCCACGTTAAATTTTGTTGGAAAAGATTGTCATATACCGTTCGATAGCTAGTTCTCAAGGTTATACTGAAGCATCGTTTATTAAAGATAGTTTTCACCTAACGTATATTTATATCAACCATTTATAGATATGTATTTATCATGATCAGAAAACGTTATTCCCCTATTTTACTAAATTTGAATATTCAAATGGTAATATCAGAGAATTACATTTCAAATCCATTCCTGAAAATTATGTTCGTGTTAGTGAAAGATTTGCGTTCCAAATCAGTTTTGATGATCATTTTGAAGATCGGAATATCATTGATTTTTTCGTATGTAGTTTCTAATATTCTTCATTTGATTAGAAGATATAGATGACCAACATGAAAGAATATGACGCCTAATTAGTTGGTTATAATTGATGATTATAATTTTTTTTTTTTTGGTAAATCCGATAGCGTAATTTAGAATCGAAAGAATATACTAAGTCGAACAACTTATTGACAATGTTGTGTATGTGGGTTTTATACTTCAGTATAATGCGGTTTTAAGCCCTAAAACTCAAAACTATTTTAGACAAAATTAAAGCTTTCATTATATGTAAATAGTAATTCGCAGTTATAAATTTAATAAATAAGATGGTATAACTCCGATGATTTTGGAAGCACTTGGTTAAAGCTGATAAGGAGCTGATAATTCAATGAATCTTTTTAATTGTAATTATTGTCAGCGTAAGTCACTTATACAGAATTTATATTATCACTTCTTCTTAAGTCTAACATTAGAGAGGTTGCCCAACACAAAACATCTAAATATTTAAGTAAAAAATCAACAATATAAGTCGAATGGTATGAAGTTTACTTGGATTATCAGAAAACCAGAAATTAAGATGATAATATTTATTTTATTTGCTCCTTTCACTATTGTTAACGACCAAAATTTCATGTTATGCATTCCGGTCTAAATTCAATTTAATGAATTTCGATAATTTAGCCGATTAGCTGTTAATTTTCCATATTAGATGATCTGATTACATATTCAATGACAACGCAATGATAAGTCGCAATTTATCGTCTGTTACAAGTTAATATCCAATTTACACGAATTTTCCTTTCAATTTTTTTTTTTACTGCCAAAAATACATAAAATATGTAGGTAATTAGTTTTTAACCAAGAAATTTTCATCTGTTACTTTCGCATATAAAAAAAAAAGAAAATTCGTAGCATTTCCATATAAAACCGTAAATATAATGTTTTATGCCCTAAGCGATGGCTTTTCTTGTCACGTACTTAAAATGGAAAAACAAAACTTATAAATAGTTAATATGTTTCTAAAGCTAACCACAATTTGTACAATAATAATATTTTCCGTGTTTTTTTATATGACTAGCATACTGGCTGTGGCTATGGCTGTATACTAGCTACGGCTATGGCTATGTATACTGGCTATGTACTACTAATACTAAAGTGATAGTGTGATGAAAAACTAAAACTATAAAAAATACATGAAATGTTTACACATAAAAAATGTAAAATAGAACATAAAAGAAAAGCTACGTAATCTTGAAAGTAAGTCGACGTTGCGAAAACTGAGAATGTATTAAGTGCGAAACAAATAATTATGCATATGGTTTCAGCATACATCTAATGAAACTCATTAAGAATGACAACAATCACACTGAGATAGCATATGCCTATAAAATATCTTTAACCTAATACTGGATTATGAGCAAAAGCACAATAATAACTCAGAGTCTTAAGCGAACGACGCATATACTGAACAGGGAACAAAAGTTAAACCCTCCCAAGAAAAAAAAGATGCGGGATCTAATCAAAGGCATCGAAAAAAGTATATGCACGCAAGAGTGGCGAACTAAATAATTTGGTGCATTCTGATGAGAATTTTTTTATGATTTAACGTAAAGAGCTAATGGCAAGCCCAATGGCAAGCCCAATGACAGGCCCAATGACAGGCCCAATGACAAGCCCAAAGACAAGCCCAAAGACAAGCCCAAAGACAAGCCCAAAGACAAGCCCAAAGACAAGCCCAAAGACAAGCCCGACGACAAGCCCGACGACAAGCCCAATGACAATCCCAATGACAAGCGCAATGACAAGCCCAATGACAATTTCGACCAACTGAGTTGCTATTCCCATATAAGCAGCTACTCTATGATGACTTGTCCTGTTATAATTTAAAATGGTCGGTAATCTCCACAAATATGCGTTTCATATTCTATTTGGTTACAATTTTTTTAATATGCACCTAATACATCTCACTGACGAAAATTTGAATTTGCCACATTAATTTGACACACAATTGTACCGTTAAACAATTAGTTATAAACACAAAGGTAGATTTTTTGAAATTTGTGACTGCTGTCACTGCAGTCAGCATACAAAACATTTCAATTATACTTCCTATTTCACTCTCATATATCTTACTCAATTTGCAGTAGCACACAAATATTGTCGAAATCTTCTGGTCCACCGATTAGACACCCCATTTGATATCATAAACAATTTAATATTTACCCTAATCATAATTCAGTTCCAACATGAGCAGAAACAATAATTGGTGATCTCTGTGGTTATATTATACATATTTTTTACCTGTTTTACAACCAAATGTTCATCAAAAATATCACAAAGCCTTCCATGATGCAAAACTCTATACATTATGAATTACAATATAGACCGTAAATCATATTTGTCAGTTAAAACGATGATCATAATTTTATAGAATTCGTTACATCATACCATATTATCGAATGCCTAGAATTAAAGTCGAAAAATAATAAATACAATGGTGTTTGGCAACTATAATCCAATGGTCAACAATGTATATTGAGATATGATCTGTGGAAGAGCTACTAGACCTGAAATTTGCCTGTTCCCTACAAATAGCTGGTGCTTAAACTGAACTGATTTTGTCATACACGATAATAGCTATAACCTTATTTTCTGTTTATAGTATTTAGAAAGATGATACTGCCCCAGTTCTCACACGCACAAACACTCACTCTAATGTCCCTTTTTATGCAACCCATCTTTGCAATATTTCAATCTGAGATGAGTAGGATCTAAAGTGGAGAAACAATATGTCTCGGCTTAATACCTTAATGTTTAAATTCAACAAACCTTATTTGCAAATATATTTGCCATTCTACCGGATCAAAGACTAGCTTGTCTGTTTCGAATACTCATTTCCAAAGCTGAACTGATTCTATCATATTGAACTATTGCAATAACACCTTGTTTATTGTATTCAGTGAGGTGATACGATATCAGTTTTCTCATATAACTAGGTTACCCTTTTTCGGTGCCCTGGTTAAAAACCCATCTTTTTTTGTGCATCATCACCAAGAAACACCAAGAAAAAAAAATCTCTGGCACATACAATGCAGGCCAAGTTTACTTTAATGATTTTGGCACCCTTTGCAATAGATTAATTCGCAAATTTTTAACCTCATTTTTATTTCAAACAAATAGTAATTTAAATAGTAAATTATGTACAGATTTATATTGTATTGAACACCCTATTCTTGAATGTTAGTAAGTTTGCCACAATAACGATTCATCAGATGTGCTAAGCTAGTATGTGTACTTTCTTCTCCGACATCTGTGCTCTATCTGTAGCGTTTCTTGAGATATTTCAATTTTCCAATATAAAAACACATTCTGCTGATTCTGTTTTCCTATTCAAATGGTCAAAAATGTGGCAAATTCATCTACTATTACATAGACAGTGGAATGACAACTTAAAGAAAAGGACCTTATTTTACCTAATTTTCAGATCATGTATCAGGAGAACATAAATATTAGAAATTGTTTTTCAAATAAAAATTGAAATTAAGATAGCTGGTTGGTGTCTGAAACAAAATAACGTGTACAAACCTAGTGCATCTTATGAGCATAGTCACGGCATTCTACTTGAATAAGTATTGAGCGAAATCAAAGAATTGAGATTTGTCAGTGAGTTTTCCGCTCCGACGATATGCTCATCAGTTAAACATTAAATGTTAAATTAAATTGCACAGTTTTACTGTCACAATTTTGATCAATTAATTTCTGATAGACCTATCGCAGTTCATTAAATTATGCTGACTTATATAATTACCTAACATCATATGTAAATCTGTTTCTAAAAAATGTACATAATTTTATAGATTAAAATCTCGGTACCAATTTCTACTACTGTCGAAAACAACATAATTGTGTAAATCAACTTTAATTTAAAAAACGAAAAAAAAAAAATATTGAGTGCTACTGTCAATAACCACCAAAAAAATTTCAAATATGTTTTGATAGTTTTTAACTGAAAAAATTAGAAAAGATTTTAAAAATTGATAAATTTAAAAATTTATAGATTTAATGGTTACATTTTTTATGCTGATATATGACATTTGTATAATCACTGTTAATTGTGGAATGTCTGGGCTTGGACGAATTCGAGTAGATATTTAGATTTATATTTATTATTAAGATTTAAAAGTATGTATATTTTTATAGGTAAATTTATGTTATTTATTAACCTATTTGATGAATACGAATTTAATGGAGAATATTTATCGTTAGATATACTCGTTGTGTCAGACAGACTGAAGGTCCATGCCATAAAAAAGACAAAATATATGACCATTACAAACATTATTAATTTTAAGATGATCAAACACAGGTTGAAATTTATTCTCATTGTATTTTGATTTCATATAATCTTGTATTCTAAATCACACAGAGAGAACCAGTAGCTGGACATTGTGGGATAATTTTCAACTGTTTATTTAGACCAAGTATATGAAACTTGAAATTGTTTTTAAAATTATAAATGAAGGTTTAAAATCCATTCAACTTGAACTTACTAATGAAGAAGTGAGACAATGCCTCGTAAATAAATTAGCGTTTTACTGTATAATAGTGGTTGACCAGAACTAGACTTATTTGTCAAAACTTTCTTGATTTCATTAGTTATGAAAAGGGATCTGTATTAGCGATGATCGTAGAAATTTAATAACAAAAGCAAAAGTGTAATTAAAAATTAGCTAAGAAACAAGCAAAAGTACCTACAAGTTGTGATATTTTTTTTTCCGTTGAAACATTGCCGTACGTGCACAAGAAGATGCAAATTTAAACAATATGAAAGAAACCGGCAGATAACGAAAGTGGCAATGAATTTGCCAGACTTAACATATCACTATCTGAAGAAGGTATCTCCGTCGCTAAGTTTGGTGAATAGGGAAATATGTATCTCTTATTTCGACGTGACTAATTCAAGACGGAAAGGATACGTTAAGCATAATATCTAGAATAACTTGATCCGCGTATGGGCAAAGCAAATTAACATAACTTATAAAATTATTAAGAATGCCTTAAGCAGAATATCTAAGATAATTTGACCCGCTTATGGGCACAGCAAATTGGAATAAGTTATAATATTATTATGATGCGATATGGTCAAATGCATGTCAATTCTCACAGACCAGCAAATTATCATAAGTTATAAGATTATTCCAATACGATATGGTCAAATGCATGTCAATTCTCACACACCATTGGATAGTTGCCGAATACATAGATAAATTGGGATCCCGTTTAACCTTTTATAAGAAAATGAAACTACTATTCAAACGACATCGACATACTCATAGACTTTTGTCTGCCAGGTAACATATAGTGCCGTTTGCGATACAGCACATCTCTGTAGCTTTATCTCTAATCTTTCTTTTCGCGATTTTTATGGATTCTGCAAAATCCGGAACACCATGCGACCGATTTTTGGTCTTCACTAAAGCGGGATACTTGCACAGAATATGCAATAGAATATTCTGCAATGGGATACTCATTCTAGATGCATGAACCGCAATAGACCTTATGTCCCATGTATACAGCCGGTAATCTGGCGACATCCTTCCATGATATTGCCAAGTGTGCATTCGTTTTGATAGTTTTGTATTTCGGCTACATCATCCTAGTCGTATTACATATGTAATCTGACCCCGTCACCACACATTAATATTGGAGGCGAATATTCCCTTTGACCTCATGTTTACACTTACATCTAACGTTAAACTCTGTCTTTTCAGGTCATCTTCAACAATGCCAGAATCTGTGCCTGAAACAGGCACTTGACCAATCTGAAGTCGATAAAATCCGTTATGTTTCGTGTATCAGAGAAGATACCCGCATCAACAACAACGATTCATTTTGAACCATCAGTGGGAACATCACGGTTCTCTGATTAGGCAATTGTCCACCCATTCCGTTTGATTAGAAAACCAACTTTAAATTTATTGCCCAGTTTGTTTTTAGTAGTCATATATTTTGTTACTGTTTCGGCCAGGTCCCTTTTGACAGTATGGCCAGAATATTTCCTTATATAGTTTCGCTGGCTATCATCACTTTTATCCCGATTGCTCTAAAATTCGTTCGAGAGTATTTACAATAAATGACGTGAGACGAATTGGTCTGAAATCTTTTGCATTTTCTTAACCCCCCTTTTTCCACCCTTAGGTATAAAACCGGGTTTAACCTGTAACCATGACTACATAAATTTGGATATATTAAAAAATTGACATGAGCACTGGCATAATTGTTTCCGCTGCTTTTTGTAACATCGCCCGAATTATCAGATTTAAATCGACCGACGGATTTATATTTATTGCCCAGAAAATCTTCTCCTTTGTGATTATGTTAGTTGCTTCTTGGCCATTGGTATTTAACCCCGAAAAAAAAAATGTTTAATAAAAGTTCTACTGTCTCCATTGAGGATTCCGTCCATTCTTTCTTGTCCTTGTTTGAGAAACAGAGACTGAATTTTTTTTATTTTTTATTTTTTATTTTGCAAATATGAATTGGAATTGTGGCATTTCCGTTTCAATTAATTTGACTACTTTTACGAACAAATCCTAATAATTCTTGAATAACATATACATATTGTTTAGATTTATTGACGAAATTATGTTCAGTTACTAGACTTAATGAGTAATGGATGAGGTAAAATTGAATGAATGCCTAACTAAAATATAGAATAATGGATCAAATCATTATGAATAGCTTAAACAGTACAAGTGTATAACAAAATTAATTATTTTCATGATCTATGACAATTAAGACATTATGGAATCAGAAAGGCAGTTATAATTACAGCATGAGGTGTCTTATTTTATGTAACAACCAATCACAACTTCTTGAAAATTTTGCAATATTAATGAAAGTATACTATATTTCTATTTCTTATATGACTTAAACATTAGAAACTTTCGTAAAACATTCTTATCTTTGGACTTGCATAGACATTTGTTTGATATTGTTATAAAAGTGTGTTTTGGGAGGTTGCCATTTGTTATATACAACGTTGATTACCTGATAAATAGCCTTGGCCGAGCGGTTAACGTAAAGGCTATATTCGTAGAATAATAAAATATTCACTTTAACAAAAACTTTATTTTATTATATCTTAATTCTATAGGAAAATGCAATACAATTTTAGTATACAAATGTTTTTATTTTCTATTAACTTATACTTCACGACTCACTTATTTTACTTTCAATATCTCGATGTGTATTTGGTTAAGCTTTATTTTCAACTATTTTCTTCTGCTCATAAAGTCCCTATTTATATTAGCTTTTTGTTTACCTTTTGAACTTTCTCGAAGCTACCAGTTTAATCAAGCACCTTATACATTTTTCTAGTCCCCTATTTTGTCCCCTCTATTGAATATGTACCGAATTCTTGAATGAGTACTAACTTTATAAAACAGGGCCGTACTTGTAACAATATTCATAATTTATACTAAAAAGTTGTGGAACAATATTTTCATCGGGTGTACTCAATTATTATGTATTCAATGTGCATTATGATCTAAGTAATTTTTAATTAATGGAATTTCAATTCAATTCAATTCAAAAATCCACTATTACATGAAATTTGTATATCATTTGTGCAAAATAACAATTTTACATTGAAAGCACATCGAACCCAGATGCTTGTTGTAGAAAAACTGACATAATAGCTTTTGGAGGTTTAATGACGTGTATAATGTGGGAATGTTGAATGTTAATTGGGGATAAAACTGCGAAAAAAATATGAGTTGTTTGTAACAAGGAATCGTGATTTTTTTTATCAAGTTTACTATAGTATGTTTAAAGATCGGCCTTATTGAGTGCCTAATACTGTTTGTCGAGATGTGGTTTAAACTTCAATGTCAAGATGTCATGATATTTTATGCTATTGACATTTTGTAGTTTATGGTCATTAATGAAAGCTGTGAGTCTGTAGCCAAAGACGGTAATGCAGTTTTTTTATTTTTTATTTTGTCAATAACATAGTAATATGTATATTCAATTAATTTTAATGATGATATACAAAGCTTGTTGTCATATAGACTTAGTTTCCTTTTCCTATCTTCCAAAATGTTCGAAACTTAATGCAATAATACGTTCATAATTAAAAGTTTGAAAAACTTTAACTAAAATGTATTGTTATAAGTTTTACATTCACTAGAATTAAAAAATAAAAACTTTATCTTCTACTTGTAGTTGTACTGAAAATTTTAGAAAAAATAAATGATAAGCAATCTTAAAATTGAATGACATTACTGCATTTATGAGTTTAAATATGGGCAGTAACATAGAATTTAATCACTGTAAAAATTTGAGACTATTGTCAATATAATCGCCAGTATTGACGTTACTACTTCCATCAATGTCATTGCACTAACGTTTGCTAGAATTTTGCAAAAATTTCTGCAAATTTTATATAACTTTAAAATAAGACAAATTTCTGTTAAACGTAAACCAATAAATCTATAGATTATATAGGGTTTATATAGGGTGTATGTGCCAGATGTACTATATGAACTATAGGTGCATATATATAAAAATAGGTTAACCAAAGAAATATGGTTTTCGATGAATAGAAAATCTGCTACCGGTTACAATGTGAAAATAAGTTTTTAAAAAAATATAAAACTCAATTTGCATAGATTAGAGAAATTGATAAAAATTTATTGCTAAATACAATTTGCTAAGGTGAGAACATCATTACCATATTAGACAGATTTAAAATCTCTTATATTTGCATATCAACATCAATAAAAACTTTGATAACATTCTTGCCTTGCACTACCACAGGTAATAATAATTTTCAGAATTAAATATTAACAAGATATTCCAGTCCATTCGAAACCACTATTATTGTCCATAAATTTGGTGATAAAATTGAAATAAAAAGTTTTTATGTTTATAGTATTTAAATCAAGAATTTGAAATACAAAAATTTCAGATGAAATACTGAATATGATGTCAATCATATACTTTGTTGGAAAATTTAAACTAGACGGAAATGTAGAATCAGCACTCCGCACCCCCCCATCGCTTGTTAAACCATGACACTATAGGCTCTATTAGCATTTCTTATGCAAATTCCACGTTCACCCCTCTGAGATAGTAAACTCTTTAAACTCTTCCATAGGTTTCTGTTGAAATTATATTTTAAAAAAAATTTATGTTAAAAATAGACCACATGTATTTCTTAGAAATATTTGAATTTGTACACATCATCAATACAATTGATCATAAAGGAATGTGGAATTTTAAATATAAACCTGAGGCATATCTATTGACGAATAGGTATATGACTTGATTTTAGTTGTCATTTTCCTAATTTTGCAGTATTGGTAAATTATTGGAAATTGACAAATAAATAGTAAAAATTAGTTTTTAAAATTCGCAACGAATCTTCGAAATTTACAACTACGTCGAAAATTATTTGTATAATGGAACCTGACATCACTGTTTTAGCACCATCATTTATTTGTAGAAAAATTACCAAATATTTGAATTACTATAAAAAATCAATTTATTCTGAAAGAAATCTTCCATATCGACAACGCAATTATTATCAGTAGTTTCACCTTCATATTTAACTCACTTTGTGATACACAAATGTCAACAACGAGAATAAGATTTTGAAACCGACTGATTAAGACTCCTTCTGATACCATGCTATGTTGTGTTAACACGATTAAAATTTAG
The DNA here is from genome assembly GCA_027564355.1 of Penthetria funebris. Taxonomy (NCBI): domain Eukaryota; kingdom Metazoa; phylum Arthropoda; class Insecta; order Diptera; family Pleciidae; genus Penthetria; species Penthetria funebris. The sequence goes on from JANSTX010057565.1 coordinate 10,793, forward strand.
TGTGAGTGAGCAGGACTAAATAGAAGGCACCTGACGTGTTCGTTGAATAGGTAAAAATATCTGATCAATATTACTTGGTAGCAGAAGATTTATAAACCTCTACATTGGTTTTACTCAGATATGAAATCGAACGACTAAAATCAGTCATTCCGAAATCTCAATTAATAATTATTACCATAATTTATATAAATGAATATGGTGAGTTCTAAGCAGTATCTTTTTCGTACCGATCTAATACCAGAAATTGACATAAATTATGATTGCGTAAATGGTGGCATCACGAGGAAGCTGAATTGAATATACAAGATATTAGTCACTCCATTCGTCACAAAAATTAGTTTTGAGCATATTGCTTGTCTAATCCCAAATATGGAAATTTTACTATAAGTTTAATCGAATGCAACGAATTGTATGATCTAACATTTATTCCTTCTTCAGTCATATGCTGAATGATGTGGTCATCGCACTATCTTTTTGGCTTTTAGGGTTCAATCAGCACATTAAAACATTAAAATGTCGACGATATGCACTCCGTATTTTGTGCCATTGCGTAATATTCCATTTAAAATTTTCCAAATTTTGTTTATGAAATACTGAAATTATTTGGAAAAAAAATATTTAAAAAAAAATGCTAATTAATTTGAGTTACAAAACGTAAATCTTTTTGATTGACATTCATTCTTCTATATTACAATTATGTATTTCAAATGGCACAAGAACATCAACCTCTTGTGATGATAAAGTTGGCAAACGACACAACAGTGTAAGACCTGTATTTTTTACTTCTTAGAGCCATTGAATATTATATTTTGTGATTATGTTTCCGATGTAGAACTGCGTGGCAGTAAATATAAGTTAACTAGACTTTAAACAAATGTTAATCGATCATTTCATTCATCAGCAAGTAGCAATATGCAAGCATTGAGACTGAAAACAACCTTGTCAAAATATCAATTATTCTCATGACAGTACACCGGAAAATAACTGAAATTTCATGCAGCTGATGATAATAATAATATTGACAAGCACTTTCAATAACTTTTTTTATACGTAAAATAGCAATTATAGTCTTGTGCAATCTTAAATTTAAGCCTTTTATTGAATAATATTCATCCTTTTGTATGCTAAATGCTCGAGGTCATTTCTAGCGTATTAACATTTATGACTTTTGAGTCAGCACACTACGGTCATGATAGTTCTTCACGCTATCGATCACACATAATTAACTATTAAAAGTATTATAAAACTTTGCCTTGTGATGATGACTTAATGTGTATAAACCGGAAGAATGAATATTGGTCTCCAAATGTTTTAATGTTGCCATGATTTTGATCATTAGAATGAGTGCAATTTCTTTATCTGTACTTGGAAAGTGACCTAACGCAATCATATCAAAGATCTATGTCTTGATAAATAGGTGCGTTAGATGCATATTTAGAATAGAGATTATACAAGAATCAGCATTACAATGTTAATTGAGGATTTGATGAGATTATTGAATACCGTGGAGCGTTGGACACGATTATTGACATTGAAAAAGTTGATTTTTAGTTTTTGCTAATTGAAGGTTTAGGTAAAATTAACCACCAAACTTCAGTGCTCCAAATTACGTAACCATAATATCTTATATATATAATAAATAAAGTTAAGGTTTGCTGAGCTCGAATAAGTATTTTCACAAACTCTCTAATAGGCTCAACGTTCATGGTCTGATAGGTCTAGCATTTATTACATCAATACGTTAAGAATTATTGTTGAGGAGTTGATTAAATGGCAAACACCATTGTATATATTATTTGTCGCTTTCTGATCTAAACCACTGATCATGATATGATGTGGACAATTCTAGAAAATTATGAAATAACGTCTCGATGATCTCGAGCTTTAGTATGAACGTTTGTCGGCTATCTCAAACTGGGTCAGAGATGAGGTGTAGAATTAGTACGACTTAATTCAGTCTATAGATCAATATTTCAAATACGAAAAAAAAAATGAAAATGGTTCGTTCATAAGATGTTAAATTGCAAAAAAAATGGCAAAAAAATATAGTAAGTGAAGATTATAGCGATCGTCTTAAATTTAAAAAAATCTAAAGTTGTATGGCAGCAAAACTTGAAAGGTGACAAATAACAGCTTGTCACAAATTTAAGTTCTCGTTAATATGTGCTTTAAGAATACTTATAATTTTTTGGCCAAATACATTCTCAAACGAGAATTTATTGTTTGGGCGATGTACAGGATTGTCGAGCGAAGAAAGTGAAACTATATATCTGAGGCGACTATTTGGTGATGTCAATTTACTGGAATCCTTATGATAATAGAACATGATTAAAACAACATGACTAAAAACTGTCATAAAAGGAGTCTAGCACCAGTGCAAGTGAATAAATTGAAATAAAAATATATGGCAGAGATCGTGAACAATGACGGTTATTCATTGACGTTCTATGCTACTGCATGTACACTGTTGTGTACACTTTCTGTAGATGATCTCTTTGAACAGTCATAATATACAGAACCGTAAACCATTGTCAGTCTTTCCTTTCCTTTCCAACAATAAAAAAATATATACAAGAAAACATTATTTTGAATTAGATTAATTTTAAATTGTCTTAAAGAAACTAACTCTGGAAATAATAAAATCAATTTCCCTTTATATTTTATTTTAAAATGTTCATATGATATAAACATTTATCCAAAATAATTTACATTATGCATATCATTATATAGAATTAAAATCTATTTTCATATCACATTATTATGTTTTCTTCCTTTTTGGGGGTTGTTGTTTGTTATATGCGTTTTATATTATACATTTTGTTGTCTCAAAGGGTTCGTTGCCATGATGATTGTTTAGAGCATAAATATAATAACATGTACGGAAACATGGAAAGTCTATTAAGGGATGTTTATGTTTATGGATTTTGTTTTTTTTTTTTTTTTTCTATGTCATTAGTTTGATTCTACTAAATAATATCTCTCTTTAACAGATGTTGTAATAATAGATATTCTTAGAATTTATTTATCAAAGATCTTATAAGTCTTTGACTTCATTAAACGAAGTTGTTATGCTTCATGGAAAAAGGGTTATTTATATTTGGAACGTATTTTACATTATAAATGAGATAAGGAGGTGTTCTATGATACAAAATATCTCATAATATAGGAATATAATTTTATGGTGAATTTATGTATTACGTGAATTGAAGATGAGTTATGTGAGTGTACAACAGATAATGTTAAATCCAAGGTTAAAACAGAATGATTTTATGGTTTACTGATGAACATTTAGAATAGGTCCCTGGAATTTCGCACTATAATGAACAAATTTATTTTCCTAGATAACTGCATTGTTACTACAAATTGAATCGGTTGTCATCAATTTGTTGTTAATAAAAATGTTGAAATATTTCACATTGAAGGCAAATGCCAATGTAGAATAAAGGACTGCGATTCAAACGGTTTTGGCAACATGATTTACCTCTATTTTGTTGCAATTTTATTCCACAAATCAAGTACATATCATATATACGAGCAGTGCACATTGCGATTTAATTGCCCCTGTTAATTTGCGAATGTCACATTCATCTTTTCGACCTAACTCTATTCGCCCGCAGTTTTCACCGCGGTTTATACTGGTTCCACTTCTAATGGTTTCACGAAGTAGTAGTCGGTTTAATGTCTCACCATTTGAAGCTATGAATAATTTTTTGATTAAGTTCTGCAATATTCGAGGTTTAAAGAAAAATCTTTTCTCGGTATATGCGCATTTACAAAGTTATAGGCCCCACATTCTTGCAATTAACGAAACTCAAGTCTCAGCTGGTGATGATGTACGATTTCATTGTTCTGATTAAGCGATGCTCACTAACTTTGTTGGTCATCATGAAAATACAATTTATGTGTGAAACGATGTCCGTTTTGAGAGACGGCCTGTTTTAAAGCGGACAAATATTCCTGAATTTAATATTTTGTCGATTAAAATTCAATTGGAAAGTCACCAAATATATTTTGGTTCTATATACAGGGATCCCAATTTAAGCGATTTCGGACTTTCTGACATAAATGGGGATATTTATGCTTCAACACCAGATGTCATGGCTGGCGATTTCAATGTTTATAACGTTTTTTGGCTTGTGGCTTGTGTTTTCTGGTGTTACGGACAACTTCGGTCTTTACGCCAAACATTTTGCGGTTAATCTACTTGATCAATTGGAGAATTCTCACTGTTCATAAAGTTGCCAAGAGTTTTTGGTCTTTTCATAAAGTCCTCCATACCGATGCTATTGGATTCCAATGGCAATCCTATTACAAGTTCTAAACAAAAGGATAATTTACTGGTCGCCACTACTAATAATTCGAAGCTGGACAATTTCAATATTGTTCGTCCTTTGATTACTATGGTTGCTTCAAATATGAAAGTCATTGAAATTTGTTTGAGGATTATTCACAGAATTCTAAAAAATTTAGATACTAACCAAGTACCTGGTCCAGATGGTATTCCGGTCGTAGTTCTCTCTAACACTTCACGACATATATGTGACTTCCCTAAAATCTGTTAATTTTCCATCCGCATGAAAGATGGCAAACGTCCAGCTTATTCCTAAAATTGTTTCAAAATCAGAATCTTGCAATTACAGACCATTACTTTAATCTTAGAAAAAAATCAATAACTTTAATGAGCTTACCTGGAAAATTATTCATGATCGTCAATACGGTTTTCGATCCAGAAGATCAACGAATAATATTTTGACCTATATCTAATTGAAATTTGGAGTAGTAGTTTGGTGAGACTCGGGTGCTAACACTAGACATATCCAAAGCTTTTGACAGAGTTTGACATAGGACACTATTATCCAAACTATTATGGTAATCTTTCTAATTTGGCGGTGTAGGTTTCAAATTTTTTGAAGGGTCCCATATGAATTTCAATGTTGACAAACATCAGGGTCTTTTACTCAAAGAGTGTTAAAATTGCTATAGTTTTGTCAAATTTTCAGTATATATTTTTTAATTGTTTTTACACAAGACACCGCGAGTCCGATAGATCAATTTGAATTTTGCCCACAACTATACATGCTTTTGTTGTTTTGTTCTTAGGACTTGAAAATTACGAAAATATGAATAAATTTAAATAAATATTTTATAATTTCACCAGAAATATATATAATTAATTATTTTTTTGGTCCAAAAAATAAACCTACTTTATATGCGTTCAAGAAATAGATCATCAAAATTATTATTTACAGTCAAACTGCTACTTGCAATCTAAGGAAGAGAATTGATACTATGTCATTAACTGTTTGCTAATTTTCTTTTGAATTATCACAGCTAAATTGTGTTCATCCTATGTGAGATGTTTACAAGAATACTTATTCTACATATATATAACCATTCCAGAGATATTCTCTTCTGATAAAGATCTGAAATATTAAGAAAATAAACTTTGAATTTAATTAATTTTTGTTATGGGTATTCACGAAATATGTGATATGAACAATAATGGTGAATTTTTTGCGAATATGTGCAGTAATCACAACCTTGTGATTGTTAGTAGTATAGTTGCTCACAAAAGAATACACAAAGAAACTTGAATTTTACCGGACGAACGTACCAGACAAATGACTCATAATCAAGTCACCTTTTTTTGGTCAATTAAGTATGAACTTTATTTTACACAGTAGACATATCACATTAATAAGTACAATTCAGTAATAATATTTGTATATTATATGCCATATGCCAGTTTCAATATTTGTATATTATATGCCATAGAAGTTCATCTTCCATATATTCAAACCGATAACTTTTGGGTATTATAATGCATACTTGATTTAATTGCGTGAAGCAAAAGCTCTGAATCGTCTTGTAGCCGGTTTTCGATCAACTCGACTATTCAACAGTGCGTGCAAGTACTCACCTATTTGCTGAACCTTATTTTATAACATTTGAATTTGAACCGTTATGGTTTAAATCACTGTATGGTTATTTTGTTTGTCAGACGGTGAGTGTGGTTCATTTTGTTTGAATTTTCAACTAATTGTACTAAAATTGAAATGTTTTTAAAAAATGTACAGTTGATCTGGTTATGTCGGCAAATTCCCTTGATCCTTCGCATGTTATTTTTAGTTTCGATGTTTGTGCTTCTCATGTATACTATGCGATTCGTCAAATCGTTTATGAACTTTTGCTTGACTTTCTGATCCTAAATTTTAGTAGAATTTATGCGCAGTTTCATTTCTCCATCTTTTACTAATTGTTTTGTGATTTTTTATTGAATTCTGTGACGCCCATCTATTTCAATCAATGGTTTTTGTATGCACTAAATTGTTGCACGAAAATAAGTATTACTGTACATTTCCTCCTAAACCATCTATATTGTTGTTCATATTAACTAATCCTTGTGATGTTTAGCAGAGAATTTTTCCAAACTTCCTCACTTTCTAATACTTGCATGATATATTTCTTAATTTCTTGCATTGCAACCTGTACATTATTGTTCTTAGTACCGTAATTAATATGTGTATCTATTATTGAGTTTTAATCCTTGTAGTATCACTTTGCATTATTATTGCTGATATAGTTGTATTGGGACTCCTAATTCCGCTGCAACAGTATTACAGTTATGTGTAGAAGTCCTCCGTGTCTTCAAATGATGCATATTTTATAAGTGTGTAAATTTGTAGTATTATTACAAAATTTACACTATTCTATTGAATTTTGCTGTTAAAATTAGATATGATGTATTTAATTACAGATAATTATCATCAGTCAATTTATCTATGCTGCTGGACCTCTTTCTGATTGTTCTCCTATTCCCAATATAACCAATTATTTATTATAATTGCTAATAATTTATTAATTTGTTATTTTCAATACAAAACATATATCTATACCAATTAATTTCATATCATATTTTCTACATTAATAAGTAGAATATTATATAATACATTTTCATAATAAATATTGCCATATATTGTTTGCATGTTCCCTGCAAATATTTATTAAAAGGAAATCTTAAACAGAGAATAATGTCTTATTAATTTTAAGTATGAGTTTCCATATTATTAATGCATTTACCAACAAATGTATTTCAAATTTAACTTTCGTATATAGAAATAATTAATGATTTAATTCCGTTTTTAGAATTTATAACATAAACTTAATTGATATTACTTATGTTTTTGTTCTATTATATTAAAATTTATGTATATATTAGTTGACGGAAAATCAATTGAAATATTTTAGAAACTTTCAATTTATAGTAATATGCTATATAATATAGTATGATACGAATAATTGAGTTTTTCCATTACAACAGAGCATTAATTAGTATAAAGACACTTTATTGGAACAAAATTATAATAACAATTTGTATGATTAGTAACAGTTTAGTTATTCCATAAAAATTACATTATCACAAATGTAAATTACAAGGTGACGAATGTAGTAGCGCCGAGGTTAATTAAGGCATATATTTACCACCACAAGGGGTGTCACTGGTAACTCTCGATCACGATATGTTAGTGATGGCGTGTAATCGAGTTGGCCTAAAAAGAAGGTTGTAATATCGTATATGTTGATTCCTCTTAACAATAAACTAGGTAGCTGTGGATTTATGCGATAATCAAATGTCTTACTGATCAAATAGATCCATTATTTGCCACTTGAAAAATTACAATTATTGTTTTGTTCACATTTGATGTTGCATGTGCATATATAATTCGTCAAAAAAAACACCTACGTGTTAAAAAAGATGACGCCATTCATAAATGTTAATAGATGTTACAAGCAAAAGCTTTGTGATATCAAAGTGCTATAAGATTTGTGTTGTGAAGGTATTGATTTTAAAATGGTGACGCTTTTGAAAGAACGCGTGTAGTATAGACTTTCAACTTTTTGTTTGGTGAGTCAAAAAAAAAACAACATGATCATATTCCGAGCCAAAATTTATTTTCTGCGTGAGCATATTAAAAAGTCCAATAACTAAAAAATGGCTTGGTTATAAAAAAAAAAAAAAAAAAAAACGCGATTGTGATTTCAAATGCGAATCAGAATTTACGTTTATTTGTTTGAATTTTTTTATTTTTTTAGCGACTTTTTGCATAGGTGGATCAGTGTCGAATTCTTACAAATGAAAACTCCCCTTCTTCGAATTTACTTACTTACTTTACTTATGCGAGCACAATCTACAATTGGTTTTTACCTCCAGTAGCAGGCTTCTCCTATCGAACCTATACACCGCCAGCCGGAAACACCTAGAATCCGAAAGTCCCTGTTTATGTCATCCCTCCGCCTATCCCGCGGTCTACCAACACTCCTCCATCCTTGGTTTCCTGAAGTAATCCGAGATTGAACTTCATCGCTTATATCATTGTTGTTATTAATCTGGCTGCCAAGATAGTAGAACCTATCAACGGTTTCAAATTGATTTTGGCCAATTATTACATTTGAATGTTGTGCCACAAAAGCGATGTTTCGTGGCGCGATCATATATTTGATCTTCATCTCATTCACTTTTAATCCCATTTTCGAAACCTCACGGTCTAGAAACAAAATCGACTCTTTAACGGCACCCATATTTCTACCCACCACATCAATGTCATCAGCATAACCAAATAATTGTGTGAATGAGGTAAAAATTGTGTTGCTAGTGCTAATGGCAGCTCCCTGATGCACTTTTACAACGTAATATTGAAAAATAATGCCGCCATTTTTTTCTGGTAAACCGAACTCTTCCATCGTACGTCACAATTTTTTCCGTATAACACTGTCATATGCAGCCCTAATATCAACAAATATATGGTGCGTCTCTACGTTGAATTCCCTACACTTTTCCATAATCTATCGAATAACGAACAGCTGATCAGTTGTTGAACGATCATTGCGGAATTCGCATTGATATTGACCAATAACTTCCTCCGCATATGGTAAAAGGCGTTGATACAACATATAAGTGAACACCTTATATGTTGTATTTAATAATGAAATGCCTCTGTAGTTAGCACAATTCACTGTATCTCCCTTCTTTTAAATTAGTATATTATTACAACACGGCTCCATTCTTCTGGCATAATCTCGTTTTTCCAAACATGCACCACTAGCTCATGTATACAACTCCACAACGCTTCCCTACAATATTTTAAAAGTTCGCAAGATACGCCGTCCGAACCCGTGACCTTGCCATTCCTAAGCTTCTGAATGGTTTCCCTTTTTTGGTTCCGCAATTAATGATTGTACAGTTTGGTACGGAAGTTCGGTATTTTCATCATTGCCATTTGAAATACCCATTGTAAGCAATTCTTTAAAATACTCAACCCATTTTCCGTTGGTGTCTTTACATAGAAAAGGCTGTTGCTTAAAACTAAACGTTACGGCCCTAATTTTCTTGTACAACCCTCTATTATCATTAATGTTATTCAGGTTGTCCATATCACACAAAATGTCTTGATCATGAAGCATTTTCTTGTGTCTAAGCATTTTACGGTCTATGGATCGCTTGTTTCTGTAGTCATCTAAGGCGGTTCGCGTGCCGCGCTGAATGTATTTTGCACATGCCTCATTCTTTTCTTCATGAGCCAATTTACATTCATTATCGAACCATTCATTTATGACTACCCTAGGCCTTCATATTATTACTTCTACTGCCGCGTTTCTATACAATTACACAGTCGATTCCACTTGTCCTCGCATGTTATTGTTTGCTCCTCCACATCGGTTTGAACTAAAAACTCTATCAATTTGTTTTCGTACTGTTGTTTAACATTGTCATCTTTGAGTCTGTTCAAATCGAACTTTCTCGCAGTGACAACTTGGTGACGCGCACTAATTCGATATATGAATAAAACCCTTACGAGAAAATGATCAGAATCGATATTATGTCTCCTGCAGCTTCGTACATCCATTATGTCGGATGCATGGCGGCCGTCAATAAGTGTGAACACCATATCCCCCTGTGTATGTCTTTATGTGAAAAACATGTGCTGGCCACTATCATATTGTTCGACATTGTGAAATCAAGTAAACTTTCTCCATTGTTGTTGCATGACGGCTATGCTCAACAATTATTGGCCGGTATACGGACTCTCTATCCACGTGTGCATTAAAATTTCTCAGCACAATTTTAATATCACGTCTGGGCACCTGATTGAAAACCTTAGAGAGTTTCTCGTAAAATATTTCATTCGTTTCTGCATCTTTAATATCCGTTGGTGCATGAACGTTTATATGGTTAAGTTGAAAAACTTTCCCCTTATTCGAATTGTGCACATACGTTCATCAATTGGATTGAATCCTATGATCACTTGCCTTGCTTTACCCATGGTGATCAAGCCGGTGCCGAATAATCCTGTGTTATTTCTACAACTGTAGTAGAATTTGTATTATTTACTCGATAAGTTGTTTTTTCCAGGCCACCGGGTCTGCTGAAGCGCTGTTATGTCCAGTTTATCCCTTTTTAAACAATCGGTCAATGTTATCAATCCACCTGGTCACAGTATCGTTCTTACATTCTAGGATGTCAATTTTAAATCATAGTCCTTTTTCCATTGCCTGAGTCGTTGACTTCTTTGAATTTAATAGGTTTCAAACCACACCTTTGTGAGTTACTTCTTAATTATTGAAAAGTACGATTACGGCCAAGATATAAAATTAGATACCAAATATTTTATCAGAAATCGTATCATCAAAAAGGGGTATTTTGAGTGAGTTTTCGTGGTGTTAGAAATGTTACGGCAAAATAGTTTTCGTAACATTTGTGTGTGTGAAACTTTAATTCATTAATTCTAAAAAAAAATTGAAAAAAAACAAAATATGGTTCTATAATTGTAATTGAATGCTGTAATTCTCGAGATAATCGACAATCAATAAAAGTGCAAAAAAAGACCCAAAGAATAAACATAAAATTAATGGCATTTCACGACATCTCAGTCAAAATTTTGTTTTTATTATTTCTCAATATAATATAACACATTGGGTCAAAGAAAAGTTCTCGCGAAATTCGCATTATTCTGTGATTCATTTGATCGTTACAATTTGATTCTAAATTAATTGGTTAGTTGACCAATTAATTTAGAATTCCTGAGATATTGTCTTCTAAAATATTTCTTTTTTTTGTATGGAAATCTGTATATATAGTGATGACAATAATATTGTGTATAACTACTTTTGGAACCTTATTGAACATTCCATTCTTTGTCATTAGAGGTTTCGCAGGTGATTCCATAGCTGATCTCAACAAATCCCATATAAAATTCGTTTTCATTTGTCACAATGTGAACGTTTGATTTTAAAGTTAAAAACCACATTCAAGTGTAGTAAATTATTGGTGAAAAATATTGATTACAATTAAATTACTTAACTTTTTCTTTAGTAAACTACATTCAAAAATTATGTACGCCACATATTTTAAAATTAGCAAAACGTTTTTCCAAAATTGATTGACGTAACGATTTACCTTTTTTTTGAAAGATTTTAAACAACATTTTATTCGATTTAGAAAGAGGCAAAAAATTTTAAAAAACCAAACTAAACATTAATTTAAATTATGTATAGTTACACTATTAGCAAATAGTTGTTATCAAATAACACCTACATAGTTGTTTAGTAAAGATAAATCTTTAAAAACATTTTTATCGGAAATCTTAAAATTTGTATTTAATTTTAATATTTTAAATATTTGCCAAAAAAAAAAAAAACATGGTCGAATAAAAAAGTGTAATAAAAACACAAAATAAATAGTCGATGAAATCAAAAAAACCCGTTCCTGCAATTATGCATAGAGGTTCAGTTTTATATTAAATACAAGTATGTCGAAATTTTGAATGGACAAATAGAAAACAAAAATATATTACAAATTTTCACTTTAACGCCTACATGAAAAATTCCCGCATTGAAATGATTTTTTCTGGTTATTAAAACTTGGAACCTTGCTTCGAACATAATTAATTCAAATAAAATTTAAATTAAGTAAATTTACTTAGTCAAATGGTTTGTATTATGCAAATTTGAATATAAAAAAACTGTTATAGATTGGCGCCAACTGTACTTTGAATATGATTTTGTAAAATTAAAAATCATATTATTTGTTTGTTTGAATTCATTTTTGGGATTATTTAAGTTTTTTTTTCTTTTTTGTCCATTCAAAACCTAACATAAATATTTTATTAACTTGCCATTATGACTTTTCCATTATTTAAAATGTATATCTTCATATAGTCCCAAAATACACTACTCGTTCTCTTCGTCTTTGTATATAGTAAAATATGCTTCAAAGTTCACAAAGGATTAGCTGAAGTTTATTTAACTGCCGAATTCAGAATTCTTAGCATTTAATATCGTCCTTTAAACATTTATATATAAATTTATATATAGAGAAATAAAGGTTTATGCTCGCAAACATTTGAATATAGCGCTTTACATGATAAAAGTTTGTGTGAAAAAAAGATAAGATTGTACACTTAGATTCAAATTCTAATCTTTATTTAGAATAGAGATTTATGGAAATGTGAAAAGATTCATAAAAATTTAGGCTTAATAGTCAAAAATTTATATTACTTTCGGTAAAATATTAATAATTCGAAAAATAAGTAATAAATAACGGCATTGAAATCCATTGGAATAAATGAAATTTTTATGTAAAATCACCCAATATTTGCGTACTTAACAGAATTTACTTTAGAACATCTGAACGTATACTATAATGCATTCTAATCTAAAAACGTCCCGTTTCTCCCTTAAAAAGTGTAACATTTTTTGGTAGACCTTCAGCAAAATGCCAATAACTACAAAAATTGAATTCAGAAAAAAGGAAAAATATACGCAAGAATATTGTCAAAAAAAACCCCTTTGTCACAATTTTAAAAAAATTATTAAACGGAGGAAAGAATTTAAAAAAAAATAAAAACATCTTCTTTCGTCCTTCTATGAAATTATATTATTATTTTTATTTTTGTAAAACGTTAACGCAACTCATAACCCACAAATATGATAAGGATAATTTTATCTACATCCCTTATTTGCATAATATATACATACAGAAAACTGAAGTAAATGAAGTGGAAATCTAAAATTAAAATATCGATAAAATAAAAGTCTAAAAATTTTTCCATATTACCCAAGGGATAACACACATACATTTGCATATCTTGCAAATATGCAGGATATACGTAAAGAACCCCTCCATAGGATTCTGTCAAAATAATATTTTAAAAATTATAAGCGGAAGAAAAAAAAAATATTATACTTGAAAAATTAAAAAGTAAAGAACATAATTTTCGTCCTATGTAATTATATTATTATATTTTCGACAACTTCTTCTTCCTCTTCTTCTTCCTCTTCTTCTTCCTTGCCTCTTTCCTTGTTCAGGGTCGGCCCTCCTACTTCTCCACAAGTTTCCGTCTTCTGTATCGTCACTTTCTGCATTCAATCTGTTCAGGTCATTTTGAACAACTGATAACCAAGTAGCTTGTGGGTGACCCCGTTTCATTACATGTTTTCAAATTTTCAAAGCCAATTTAACGCAATTAGTTTCTGGTCTACGCATTACGTGACCGAACCATCTTAATCTACTTTGAGTGATTATGTTGGTGATGTGAGTAACTTTTAAACTGCCTCAAATATTGTTGCTCTGAATTCTGTCCCTTAATGTTACACCGGAAGACCATCTTAACATTCTCATCTCGGTTGTGTGAAGTTTCTGCATATGATCTC
>JANSTX010057576.1:0-24487 GCA_027564355.1 Penthetria funebris
TGTCCTCCACATTGAAAGTGTATAAAATATTCAGAAAAAAAAATAAAAAATTTGCATTTTCATGTGCTATAAGTTTACCTGTTTTGATTATTTAAATACATTTTACACATACATACTCGTATTATTATAATCTATTTAAATATAAATTTCTAATATAAAAATATATAAGGAACAAACGATTATTATTCATAAATATATATACGACTGTAGTTATTATGAGAATAAAATTAAAAAATTATTCCATTTACTATCTCTAAACATACACAAATGCGCATACATAAGTCAATTTCAAACTGCATAAAATACAAACTCAATATTTACAAAATAAAAACAAATATGCATATTATGTAGTCTTTTCTCAATGCACAAAGAAGCACGTGTATCAAGCAAACACTACACCTTTATTATTTCTGTTATCAATGCAATATTCAAATGTATGGTAAATGTAATTGGTTGTGTTATAATAATAATAGTAACGTAATGCAATTAAAGTTCAATGCAACTACGGTGCTGTTTTATTTATTTGTGTTTAACTACTACTATAACATACAACAACCTACCTTACCTTAAATTATTTTTTCTTTCTTAGACGAGTGATTTTTTTTTAGTATATTATAAATGTATATTTGTTTAATAATAAAATAGCATATACTCTCGTAGTCATATCTAAACTTAACATAATTCTAATAACAAGAAACTAGAAAATCATGTAAATGATTGTGATCAATAATATAAAGAACTGTGAAATACGTAAATGATTAATTATCATGCAACATAATAAAGTAATATTTGCAAAATTTTGTTAGTAAATATCATGATAACCACCAACCTTAACTAACACAATGTTTTATGGCACTCTCTGTAACCTGGGTCTAATAACAAACATCTACATCTTTACCGAAGTTTTATAAATATTAAAAGTAACAGAAATGTTTAAAGTAAAAAAAGAAAATAATAAATGTTACAACATTTAAAAACAAAACGGAGAAAGATGAATTCATAGCATGTAATTAAAAGCAAAAAAAAAAAAAATTAAATCAATCGAAATTGAAATTAAAAATGAAAAGTAAATATGAGGAAAAGTGAACTTCGTTTCCATCATCAGTATTGGATAGGACATTCATCTCATCTATCATCATCATCATCATCATCATCATCATCATCGTTAATCAACATAACAACTCATCGTAATCAATTAATCGCATCTCTTTGAATGCATGAATTAAAATTATAATTCAATAGAAATTTTTAAATAAATTGTCATTTCAAGCCTCCTCATAGTGTTTAAGTCTTCGTAATATAAAAACAATTTTTTTTACTTTTATAATTTAAATAAATATAAATTAATTTTATTCAATTTTCATTTCATTTTGTTTCTTTTTTTTTCTCTTCTGTTACATCCAAAGTGATAATTACAATTTGTTCACCACGAATTGCTAATTGTGGAATAAAACGTGAGCATTCAACATATTTCCTATTTATTGATTTTACATTTATTTTCGGTATATGAATATTCATTTTCATTAATCTGTCAGTACAATCATTTCTATTTGCCGTTGATGTTGTACCTGTAAAATAATGCAAAATGAAATATAATAAAAACAAAAAGAAGTTTCAATATATGTAAAATATCTCAATTGCAGTGTAAACAAACGGTCTGCATACATTACAATTATCAAAATATAATAAAAAAGCAAACTTTTAAATACCAGTAACATTGGCAACATCACAAAAGTTATATTTTTTTCTTTTCCATACTTCATAGACATTTGATAGAACAAGATTCCAATGTTTATCAAAGGCTTCAATAAATCCTGTTATATAACCTAATATACCGTGTTCCTTTCGTGTATAAATCTAAATGTAAATATTTTAAAATTCAAAGAAAATTCACAAATAATAATTCATATGATAGTTGTACGCACTTTCACACGTTTCCTTTCGTCCATATAAATTTTAATTGCTGATAAAGGACCAGCATCAATACATTGTTCCATTTTATTAATAATATTTCGATGATGCTTTTGTTTAATACCTGGTCCTTTAACTAATCCTAATTATAATAAAAATTTGTAAAATATTTAAAATATTTCTTTTTAAATATCCCACTCAAAAATGAAACAAATAAAAAGCACATATACAAACCTTGATGCGGTAAAAAATTTCTAGTTAATTGCAAGGCAACATTAAATGGATTGGCGCTGTTTATCACTTTTGTATCAGTAGATTTTATTATTGTTGTTGATGTCGTTGCTAAATTTGTTGTTGTTGAGGCTACTGCTGAAGACGATGATGTAGATGATGTGCCGGCACCAACAATATTCATTTGTAATTTTCTTGTTTCTGATTCATATTTACTTACATTATCATAAATTTTTACATTCTTTACTCGTAAATTAACATCTTTTGCATATAATGCTTTTAATGGATCAAATTTTTCACTGGATATATCAACTTCTGGGTTGATTCTTTTTCTTGTTTGCTTTTTCTTAGGAGAATTATTATTACTAGTGTCATTAGCACTATTTTTATTATCACTCATTTTATTATCACTTTATTATTATATATTTTAAAAGTTTAGATATATAATTAATTAATAAACAATTTAATGTTTATTATTTTGTAAACACACAATAATAACATAAACAGAAAATGACGTTTTATTTGGCAATGCAATTTGACATAAACTTCTTATTATATACACTGTAAAATATTATGAATTTTGGTTTTAAACACTGACTACAATTTAATGTTTTGGATTTTAGTTTTTTTTTTTTTAAATGACTGAAATAACATTCGCAATTGAATATAGCTGTCTGAAAACTGAATTCAAGATGAGAACATTAAATGATTATTAAATTAAATTATTAATGATTAATTAGCGATGTCGACCACAATTTATAGTGACAGTACAAATTAAAGATAGCGGTCCGAATTCAATATAAAGTCTAAAATTCAAAATATTCAGATCAAATGACACATCAGGAGTTAAATAGGTGACAGCTAAATAAATAGAAAGGGCAGAATCTCATTGAATTGAAGTATGTACGTAGTTTTATTTAAATTGTACTACATCGTGAAATATTATGTATTGATGTACATTCTGGTGAAAAATATGGATATATTTTGTCGCCACATTGGACTTCATAATAAGTTTTCATTAAAATTGTACCAACATTTCAGCCTATACTAAACAGATGATATGTAGTAGCAGTTTCGATCGTCACCTATATACAGAAGTCATCTTTGAGAAGGCTGCTGACCAAGAAATAAAAATTGTGTTCCGCCATATGGTAACATAGAATGACAATATTTGACAAAATTAAAGTGAATTATTTCAAACATAATCAGTATTTTGAATAAATGAAGTGAATGTGTATAATATTTAGGTTACTGAATCCATATGTACCTTAACGTCATATGCATCGAAAACTCGACCACAATATGTGTTAATTATTGGCACCATCAAAATAGGTATAGCTGTCGATTTATGCACATACGGTCAACTAAATTATTCGGATGCCTAAAAGGGACGGCTATGAGATTATTGATTCTACATTTTGCATTCAGCAAACTCAATATATATATTGGTAACTGTTGCGGTTGAAGAAAAGCTATAAATGTGACTGAATAATGGAGATAATAAAACTCTAAATTGGTATTATGACCGGAATCTAAAATTATAGTGTTGCAATTAACAGAACAATTAAATGACTATATGCAAGAGCTGTGAGCAAATATTTATAAAACATTATTCTATTATGTTCTGGTAAACCGCTTAAATACTTATGTTATATGAACATGTGATTTTTCTTTATTTTTATTTTTTTTTTTTTATACTAAGAACCCTTTTCCGGGTGCGGTTAATAATTTTGCAATATTCTAGTATATATTTTAAATTAGTTATGTGAATGCACATTAAAATGCAATTTATTTTTAGTTATACCAGCAAAATTCATTAAAAAAATATAAGGCAAAAATAATAGCATATTGTGTGTTTGTTGTGTCATTACGCATAAAATAACTATTTTTAATATTTATAAGTAATAATAAGAATTTTGCATATATAAATGCATTTGTAAACTTTATGCAATACTTGGCAATGCATCTAATGCAATTCTATGTAACTTATATATACATATCATCGTCTTAGAAAGGGTTAATAACCGTTCACAATCTTATTACGCGCGCACATAGATTTAGTTGTACTTTGAAGGAAGAACTCGTACATTACAACGAGTACTTAAATAAATTTTTTTTTTTTTATATATATACATTTGTAGTACCTACTTGCATATTATAAAATATTATAATATTTGTATATATATTGCATTATTGTAAATAATCTAATGAGTGCAAAAAATATAAACAATTTTAATGTACATAATAAAATATATATTGTTTATTTTACTTTCAATAATGTCACTTATATTATTATTTATTATTGCACCAATAAAATTATTGATTTTTTAATATTAAAATCAAATAGTATATGGGGTTGAGCACTTGACTCTCATGACGAAGATCGAAGTTGAAATCGCATTGAAAACAAAATATATTCTGTAAAATGTTCACGCTGGGATTTAGTTAAGGTCACACTGGCTCGCATTGCACCATAATCAATAGGGGGAGAAGAGGGGTCTAGTACACAAACTTATGGTCAGATATTGTCGTATCCCCTGCAAAGTTATCCATCATAAACATTCAAATCAATTTTACTGTATACAGTTAACTAGTTGTTACATTAATTAGATTATTATACATAAAGTAGCAATATATACATTGGCAAATAAATGTCGAAAACCAAAAACTCTTCACTCACACTTCACTGTCACACACAAAATAGTTATATAATTTTAGTGGTTTGTCATTCGAACAGTCTGTATTGAGTTGTTTACAAATATTACACTAATGAAATTAAATCGAAAGTGTGTCGTACGATTAACCGGTAAAATAATTCCTGTTGCGTCAAATACACAATGAATGCGTTCAAAGAAAAACAGTAACATCAGAAATGGTTAGAAAGGTGTGAAGCCTTAGATGCATAGAAATTCATATCAGTTCGCAACAAAATTGTATCGACTGAAGTATATACGGAGCATACTTAAACTTAAATTGAAGTAATATATAAAAAATACACGATTTAACATCGACACAAAAGGCAGATCATCTTCAACGACGATTATAAAAGCACTGAAAGTCTTGCAAGAGTATTAATAAAAGGTGTTAAATTATGCATTGATTTCGTAGACCACACAACATTCTAGTAGAACTATCGTAACCGCGTTCCATAAAGCTTGCTGGACACAACAATTTTAACACAATTAATTTTCGTCGTCTTAATTTCTTCGCGTTCATAGTGTCCTTCGTATTTGCCATATTTCAACTTCTCATGGAATCAACAATAAAAAAAATATGAAAAGTGTGGAAATATTTAAGCTAGCGCATCATCGGGGATATGGTAACGAATTCCATATGTCCACACATTCTTGTAGTTTGCAATGTCTTTATCGGTGATGCCATTATTCGTACCTGACGTAACCATATGGAACATGACGTGTTCTCATGCATTTCCATGGGTACATAAATACGTATGATAGAGAAACATAGTTTATGTATTTTACTAAAGTATATTAAAAACTAAAACTTGAACAACCAAATAATTATATTATAATTAGACATAGTGTAATGATTTATTACAGCAAAAAAATTACTTTCTCTATATTTAAACTATTAAGTTGTAAATAGTATATTTTTTATTCGTTGCACATTGCATTGTATAGCATCGTAAACAAGAAATAAAAAAAAAAACACGTATGTTTTGTATCTCAATTATTTTATGCAAGAAATGCTTACATTTTTGCTCACATTTTATAAGTAAAATTTCATTTTCATTTAATTAATTGTTGCATAAAAATCAATATTAAGACCATGGTTTATATTAGATCATAGATCTTACCTACGTATGTTATAATAGATCATTTTGACGTTTTGTTAAATAAACGATATACTGAGGCTTTCGACAATCAGATTTTACTGGTATAAGTTTACGTTTGTGTCAAATTGGTGGTATAATAAACAAAAATAGTTGAAAGAGAAAAAATATGACTAGAATACAGTATGACAAATTATCAGATTCTGACCACACATTTTGGCATATGTGAAGAACATCTGCCAAATTGACAAAGTCGAAATGAAAAACTATATTTTCTACCGAGGTCATTAGCACAATACCGCTTTTTCTCTTAATTCAACTATGTAATGTAATATTTATTAAATTTACTAATTTAATTTATAAAAAAAAAAAAGTAAAACTATATGTTTGTTTACCTTTAAAACTATATAAAATGTACGAACCGACCCGCAACTATGGAGTTTCAATATAAATATGCCTATATGTAAATCCAATTTTATTTATTCTTTATATGGTCATAGAAATAAAATACCAACAATGTATGTACAACAAACATGCACAATAAATATATGTTTTCTAATGTTCATTGCGACTTTGATATTGGATAGATGTAAAGAAAAAATAATAATAATAATAAAATTACATAAATTTAAAGTCATGCAACAAGTGCATAATATATTATATACTGCATCACTTCACTGTAAGTTATATACTCGTACACTAACGTGTCACATCACACTTACTATACTAGTATATTAAATGATATATAGTTCAATGCTTGATTAATGTATTTAATATGCAAAAACTTTCTCTATAATATAACTTCTAAATAAAGTTTTCCATTTTATTTAATTTTAAAATAATTACTAATGAACTTGGAATAATTACAAGAAAAGATATTTGGGGATTAAAGACAGACATTAACTGAAAATCATATCTTCATCCGTGTGACCGTGTCATATTATAACATTATGACATCGACTACGAGAACACGTAACATCAAATGTCAGCAAAAAAACAATATAACGAATATCGGTGATTTGGTGCCGAATGGCGTAACCGACTTTGTAACGCAAACTCTTTTTAGTTCCTCGTACTGTCACCGGTAACTCGACCACAATCCTGGTATGTGATCGGGACAAAAATACGGTACATATATGTCGTGTCTGTCAGATGAATGATATCGTACAAACAAAGTAGGTAAATATGGGGAGTTATGTACTAGTCTAATGAATAATTCACATGTAAGACAGAACAACTATTTTTTCGATTCGGAAACTTTAATTTATAATTGTTTTGGTATCCACAGACTTATACACTTATCTTCTTACGATTAGTGATTACTGGAGAGCATCGTCTGCAGCGACAAGTAGCGAAGAAATTTAAACTAATATGATAAATAATAGGTTAATCACACTTCTTTATAGAGATAACTTCAACCACCAATGGACTCTTCATTCATATTTACACAATAATTTAAACATTATAAAAAATCAGTACTTATATAATATGAAAGATACAAGAGTTTCATAATTGAGATGGACTTCTTAGCAACAGAAAACATCCATTGGTCAACCGTTAAGCGAATCGTTGCGACATTTGCAAACAATACCAAAAATGCTATGAAATTTAATAGTCACCGAACGCACGGATATCCCCTATAAAACTGCGACATTAAGGTATCTGGTAGAGCAAAAGTCAGGCACTAATCGATGCAATATATGCTATAATAAAATGATCTCGAATTACGACTGTCACATCATGTTGGTACATTCAGTCTATATGTAACTAATACTAATAAAACCAATTTTAATAGTAGTATTAGAAAAGGGTGTTCCAAAATTCACGCAAGATTTTAATTTTGCCCCATTTGTGCGACAAAGTGTTGTGAACAAAAAAAAAGACAGTGTGACAGTTGACAGTTCCGGTTCGCGTAGCCCAGCTGTCACAATGTTTCTTTTTTTCGTTGGCAACCCTTTACCGCACAAATGGCACAAAATTCAAATCTTGCGTGAATTTTGAGACATCCTAAAGACAATTAAATGAAATTGCTTCAAGAGTATAAAAAATAAGAAATCTTCAGAATTATTTATAAAGGAATTACGACGACTATCATCAAGGTTACGCAATCCATCTTTATCTCTAAGCAGTGTCTCCAGTAACTAGATCATAATGTAATGTCTGTTGACGCAAAATGATTGATTATACATAATGCTATAGTGACGTTTCCTTGTGGAATAATGTTGAAAATGATGATACTCCCATGCTTATGTTAGTTGAGCAAATAACAATAATAAATTTAACCATAATCTGAATCATGAAATATGAAAGAATATATAGTTATTAATATAATTTTTTAAATTGTCATTTTAGAATGAAGCCATCATCGCCTATTACAATAATTTTGAAACAAGAAAATCAATATTGTAAAGCAGGTATAAGTAGAAAAAATCATACATTCCAGTATTGTTTTATCAACAACGCCTAAAATCAAGCAAAATGATTGCAAACTGGACCTTTTTGAAATGTTTATATCATTTTAACCATAGAAAACCAATACTTATAGATAAACTTAAGGCAAATAAGAAATAATTATTATAAACAATTTGAAAAGTATATTTCAACAAGAAGAGAAAAAAATTTTAGTGCCTTTAATTTTGCTGTGTAATATAAAAATATAAAATACTAAGAGCTCTATTGCCTTAAACTATATAATAGTATTTAATTTAGGCAAATAAACGTTAATGCAAAGACTGAAACCATTCTATTATAATATCTCAACTGTACTACAAATTTAAAATTCGAATAAAAATATTTAGTGTAAGCTGCAGAGTATTTCATTACTCTTATAATAGAGTGACAATAAATTTTATGAACGTAGTAGAAAATACGATAAGCTGGCATTAATAACGGCTTCACATAGAGGTGGCGCAGCCATTGTGGCGATGCCATTCATCGACGATGAATTACTATGGTGCCCTGATAATGATGGTCGATTGGTTGATATATCCGCCTGTATGCAAGTGAGTTTTATTTCTTTCCTTTATTTCTTTTTGTATAAATTTAAATATAACAATTTATTTATATATGAATATCTTTTAGGATGCAATGAATGTCAATGGAAATAATCACAATCAAGAATTAAATGGCATGAATTGTGATTTAAATTCACTGGATCCCTTATGCAATGATTCAGATGAATTATTACGACAATTAGCCGAAAATCCATTTGAATTAGATTCATTTTTTAATGAATTTACAGGTGTAGATATAAAAGTAAGTTTTTAATATAAACTGTCTTCATGTACCGCATCAATCATTTATTGCCTGATTGTTAGTCATTAATGTCTGATTCTAAAGTTTAAGCAATCTTCAACAAAGTGCTAATTTGATCATTCATGTTCATCTCGATATTTACTGCACACGGGAGAATAGAGCGTCAACGAACAAACGCCCATATTAATGAATCTTTGGCTAGTACCTTCACTTTACTCTATCCCCAACAACTGGCACTAGGGACCATATAGCTTATCCCGTGTGACAGTAAGCTTATTCGTAATTTATTTATGTAGAATTTTACAAGATTTACGTGCATCCAATCAAAAATTAATTAATTATAATAAATTGCAAGATATGACTTTTTCATAATATTGAATGTTGGACGCAACTAGCAATGGCAAAACTTAAATAACCAGAAGACAACCCAGATGGTTGATTTTAAGAAAAACGAACCGGAAACTGCTTCAACATTCAAATTCAAGTAAAAACGGTTTGATACCAAACGAGACACAGCTAATAAATAAATGCACAGATTACGTTAGTGGTTGCTCAATGGTCGAGTGGTTTGACTGAAACCCATATGGAAATGCACGGAGACAAATTAGTTGATTTCATCATTTATTATAGCAAAGAATGGATTAGTTAAGATACATATGTCTCCCAACAACAAAAACGTAAGATGTGTGTGTACAAAATCGACGAACAGAGTTTTGTCAATTGAATAAATAAATTGGAAAAAGTATATGCTAAACATTTCACAACTATTTGCAGAATAACACGAGAAAAACGTACAGCATTGATTTAAAAAAAAAAAAAAACAGTACTACAGAACAGAACGTTCAATTCAAACCAGTAAGAATTGTTGATCTCAAATCATGAAACGCAACGATATAAATTTTGTGAGTGCAAAATTTGAAAGTGACTAATATCATAATGTCACAAATTCAAGTTTTCATCATTAGGCGCGGCTTAGACACATATTAAGTATGCAATATCAAATGAAAATTTGTGGGAATTGTTGGATCTTGAGGCGCTAGGAAACACTAGGATATTTATGTAATTTACATTTAATTGCAATCAGTGTGAAATTTCTTGTATAATATTCCATTTTATAAAAAACAGTGTTCTGTATTACCGTTTTTTGACAATCTGCGAGTTTTATTTAATGAATGATTGCTAATATTAGGCTATTAAGGAAGATTACGTAAATAACTAATAAAATTACATGGTATAAATAAATTTCGGCATGTGATTCAAAAATTGAATTAATGTTTAGAAAAATGCATGAGAATTTATGAAATGCTTATACAATTTAGAAGGAATTCACCTTTGTAAAAAAACTACATGTCTCTGTAACAAAACGAAAATTAAATGATGAATTTTAATGTAGGTTGGAACTTGTATATCTCGATGCGTATATGAATTTATCAAGGCAGGAATGTAAGAAAACAAAAAAGTTAATAGGTATAAATAAATCGGGTAGTGAGTATATGCCAGACTATTTGCAACACTGATAATTTCTTCACCGAGTATTGCTTTAGTCGATTGTCTGAAAAAAAAAAATGGAATACAAGAAACTGAACATGCACTAGTACTAGTAAAACCATTGATTCCATTGCATCTATTGTAAATCTATTAGAAGCTAAAAGACAAAGGATTTGTCACACTGGACTACTATAGTAATTTTGTGAATACTGTCATTAAAATCACTAAGAAAGCATAATATTCAACATGCTAAAGCACCACAGATTATTCGAGATTGATAAAATATGGTTAAGTTGTTCACGATGAGTTACATTGAGGGATAATAAAATCACAATAGTTAAAAAAAAAATAAAAGTAGGCCCAATTACCGATATAATTAAGATAATATTGTATTATACGTACATCTAACACCCTTAGTGTGTTGATTGTCAAGAATATAGTGAAAGAAATGATATGTAATTTTAGAATTCTTAATAATATTCAGAAATAGTTCATAAAATGTTATAAAAAATATTAAATATTAATTATTATTGCATTTCATTTTAGGAGGAAAACAACAATAGTCTTCCACAATCAAATACAACACAGAACTTCCTAAATAGTTGCAATAATAATAATAATAATAATAATAATAATAACGATAACGATAACGATAACGATAATAATAATAATATTAATAATAATAATAGTAATAATAATAATAATAATGATAATAACAATAATGATAATAACAACAATAATAAGAATAACAATAATAAGAAAAAACCACTATCATTAAAATCTTTAAATGATAAGCCAGAATTAAATAATAACAATAATATCGAAGGGATGTTAATATTATCGCCAGCATTATCGCTAACGTCGGAAGCATTATCTCCAACCTCTTCAACATCATCGTCATCATCAGCGTCTTCAAGTCAAAGTGCAATACACCATAGTAATAATAATAACAATAATAATAGTAATAATAATAATAATGATAATAGTAACAATAATAATAGTAACAATAATAATAGTAACGTTAACGGAAATAGTCGATATACATCATCAAACCCATTATTAGCTGAAAAGCTATTATCACCAAATTTAAACGATTTAGACAATTTAACAATTGGAAGCAGATCAGGACGGCCACCTGACACGAAAGGTAAGTGTTTTTATAATTTTAAATTTTATGACAATCAATGCAATAATTACAATTGTCCTAAAGTCAATCTATATTATTTTGCTTAGATACCAATTGATCATTTTTAAAACAAATGTCTCAATTGGACTCCTTTTAAATACGTCGATTAATCTTTTTATTTCCATTACCCTAAATATTAATAATATGGATAAAAGTAGAATTGTGTTCATACAATTCAATAGAGTTAGTTGCACACATTTTTTAAAATAATAAGTTAATTAAAAAAAATAAAAAAATAGTAGATTAGTTGCTTGTATGCCCCCACATGATATCATATTTAGAAATGTCAGAAACATTGTATTCAGCAAAAATAAATAAAACACAAGATCACAATAAAACCTTACAGGGGTCACATCGTGCAATACTAAACTAAACAATATTTGACCCATTTGATCATATAATGTTTACAAAAACATCAAAATTGTACTCGGTACTACCACAAAAAAACTCGATGGATCTGTATCCTGCCCATATACAATCAGTAATCTTAATGTTATCCGCTCACACTTTCACAGAATTTACAAACAAACAATGACATCGCTGATTTAACAGATTATACAGATTAGTGACCGACAAACTCACATATTTCACAAATAATTTTGTTGACTTTCTTCTGATTATGTCAACACAAAAATCACTATGATACTGCTTTCAAAATTTATGGTCACCTAAGAATTCCAATCACCACTACACAATGCTATTCTTGACAAAGACCCAACTGGAGCTTTATCGTTAAATTTTCCAACAATAATATATCAACAAAGGATCGTCACAGTCAGGTCAATAAAGTCATCAAATAATAATTCTGATACGAATCGACATATGTTGGAAAATATACAAATCTTGCTGTATTACTTAGATTTCAGAATCGTTTTTAACTTCCAAAGATACACCACAACTAACCAGCATATTTCAACCATTTTTGTACATATTTTGATGACAGTACATAGTTCAGAACCGTACACAATTTAAAATTAGCAACTCAAATTTATCTTATGATATTGATTACAGTATTTTAAAAAGATAGGAATCAGGAATCATCAATCATTATCTTCCTCATCCTACTCCTCATCATCATCATCATCATCAGCAGCAGCAGCATTATCTGCAGCAGTGAACATGTAATACATACACTCAAAGTATTTTCACATATATCATTTATACATACTCCTATATTCACAATACAATAATCATATGTTTTCAGTTTCATTATTTCGTTACTAGATCCGTATAATATACGAGTATAGACGTATGCATATGCATATTCATTAATATATATAACGTCTATTATATATACTTGTGTATAGCGTATATTATGTACATAAATAAGGTATAAATAATGATTTTCTATTAATACACACAACAGAAACAGAATTGCAAATAATAATCAATGTATTGAGTCGCGACTCGCGAAATGGTAACGACATTTCCCAAGGTCGAGTTCATATACGTTTATATATTTATATAAATATATATGTGTATACAAATATAAATGTAAAAAAGAGAAAATAGTAAATAACGTCTAAGTACTTGGCATCATAATTACGGTGCACGTAACATTACGTACACATGTTTGGATAGAATAATTCATTTTACTGCATTTTTTCTGTATAGTTTATTTCACTATATAGACAAAATGCATCTCTTATTTATTACATACTTATTTGCATTGCCTTCTTTTGCCACAGTAAATAGGTATATACACATACTCGTATGCAATTATTATTCTTGTTATGTTATCGAATGTATTTTGAGATGCATCTATCGCGTGCATATGTAAAGACGAGAAAAAAAAAAAAAAAAAAAAAACAGATGTATTAAGTTGCATAAGTTCTTTTTAATAAACATCACGGAAATTGCGGGGATAAAGTTTTTATCTTTGAATTTTGTACATTTAATGTAGAATTTATCTTTAGTGGAGTCTGTTTTTTAACTTCAGGTGGATTAAATAATGTCATGTCTCAAATACGATATCGAATAATTCCATTATTATATCGCATTCATTGAAATACTAGAAAATAACAACTATTTGCGAAATGTTGTATTAATATAGGATTAAAAATATAATTTTACTATTTTAATAAATGCTGTCAGGATCACTAAGATTGTCTCTAAATCTATTTTTTGTACAAGTTTCTGACTTACGAATCGTCATACACTGCATTCAGTCTGTTCCAAGAAAATTTTCAACAACCGATAACCAAGTAGTTTAGCTAAAATATTCTAAAACCAATTCTACGGCTGTGTACTAGTACTAGGCGTAGTAGTTGTACTAGAAATACAAACAGTATCAAAAGTATTTGCAGTAATAAATGTTATTACATTGTTCTTAGTTTATTTATTATTATTATTATTAATATGAATATTATTTAATTATTCTGTTAGAATTTTCGTGTGTGTAAAAAGTTGGTACAAATGTGAATTGAGACAAGTCGCAGCGAACGTTCTGGCTTTCATTAGCGATGAATGCCAGGAATGGATTAGTATAGATACTTATCATTTAATAATAAAAATGAGAAATTTCCATCAGTGCGATTAACAACAACAATGCGGTAGATCAACAAAATCTTCAGACACAATATAGCAAACTGAATAAAAATGTTGATAAACATGCACGGCGGGATAGGCGTACTTTTTCGAAAACAATCAGCTACAAATTCAAAAAAAAAAAAAAAACAAGAAAGAAACTACCGTGTGACAGGCAAACTAATTCGACACCACTTTAGATTTCATAACAAATAAAAAGATGAACTCAATACTTTCGCAAGTCACTGATTAGACCCAAAGTTCAGATCGGTCAAAGTCCAGTTAACTGAATAGCGGATACAATGATTCAGAGATACTGCTCCAAGTAGTAGTGAACTCAAATCTGCATTAAAACAACTATAGTGAGAGTGGTAAGGCAGCCGGTGCCGATAACATAACAACCGAAATGTTGAAAGTGACTTACATGACACTGCATCAATATTGGATTCCATATGGCAACTTGAGAATTTGCGAGAACTGACGAATTACGAACATGCAAACCATGATACACAAAGTTATATAGCTATTATCTCGTGCAGAACAGGATCAGTTCAGTTTTGCAAACTTGATATTTGAAAGCAAGGGACATATATTTTATAGGCATTACACAGACCATATCAATATATTAAAAATGATTGTTGAGCAGTCAATTGAATGGTAAACGTCACTGCATACGAAAATGTAATGTATATGCAAAAGTAATCAATGTCAAGACATAATTGATTTGAGTTGAATATCAAATCTAGACCTATTGTCATCTAGTTTAATTGAGACACACAGATCGATTACTTGTCCATCTTTCTAAAGTATAGATCTTTTATAAAAAAAAAAAACCAGACGCAGTTTTTTTTTTTTTTATCTCGGTATTTTTTCATCTTTTTATATTTTAAGACATCAAGCGGGCTATATATTTTATGCATATTTATATTTAACCAAGAAAAACAAAAAGAAAATTATGTGTTTTAAAAACAAATCCGGATTTACTGAAAAATATTTTGTGGTGTTATATCAGTTTCTGATGTTGAGTCTTTTTTTTTTATTTGTTAGTTTTATTATTTTGACATTACGCGTACTACATGCATTTCATATTTTATAAAATAATTAATTATTATAATATACACTCATAAATGACTATATTAAATGTTAAACGAGTAGTAAATGTATAAAAATGTTTAAGAAATATATAAATTTTTCGGTGAAAGATATGGTGATAATATTTGGTTAGATAGATACAAATTACATTTGAATTCCGAAAGAAGAAGGCATCAGCAGAAAGAGGTGAATCTTAATGACAGTTTGTTGATTCTATTTTTTAATCAAACCTTGCTTTGGTATCATGACTTATGGACAACTTTCATTAAATGCCACATGTTTACAAAATTTTTAATTCTTCTTCTAGAACATTCAAGACCATTGTCGCTTTCGTTTCGTTTGACATTTCTTTCGTATATGCATAATCTATATACAATTGTGAAATGGTGATTTTGTAAAAATTGATGCCTCAAATTAGCTTAATTCGATGGTGTCGAACGAGATCTGTTGAAATGTTCAACGGTTAGTACCAAATTTTGTTTTATGTACCCAACAGATTTAAAATCCATTGAATTGAGTTCCTTTATATGTTTTCATTAATAATATGATAATTTCAATATTGTGTATCGAAAAAAGCACAAACATAATTAATAACTTATTCTTACATTCAATTAATTTATTTATCGAAAGCATTGCACTATGTAACCAAAACAAATCCAAAACATATCAAGATAAAATTTTAAATTAGATTAAGTACTACACAAGGTTTTAATTTTTTCATTCCTTTCTCGATATATGCAAATATGTAGTACGTACATGTTAAATATTGTGTTATTGATATGATCGTTTAGTAATTAGTAAGGTAAAAGGGCTATCTTATTATATAATCTTATAAAAGGTGTTCGCGGTTCATTTTTTTTTTTTGTTCCTACTTAAATTCAATTTTGTGTCAGCCACTTAATTTATACACATAAAATATTAAACATACGACGAGTATATATATTTACATATGAGAAACTTGTTGTGTTCCATATATCGTATATAATACTATAAAACCTTGTAATATTTATTAAGATTATTAAAATATATAAAATTGATTACTAAATCATAAATTTATGCATAATGCATATATTAATGTAAATAAGTACAAGACTGTAATATATCTAAATTATATGATTGATTACTCTATTTTTATAGACATAAAAAATCATTAAGAGAATTGCAATAGAATTTTAAGAGGTTTTATATTTTCTTTTTTTTTTTTTTTTTTTTTTTTATGGGGGGTTGTCATTTTTTTTTTTTTTTTTATTTTATTTTTTTTTTTTTTTTTTTTTTTTTTTTTTTTTTTTTATTTTTTTTTTTTTTTTTTTTTCAATTTACATGAATAATTATGTTATGTTATAGTTTACAATTAATATTTAAAAACAAAAAAAAAAAAACATTTTGTCATCATTTAAAATTTATCTGATTTAAAAATTAATATTTAATTACACTCGTAGTATTTTTTTATAGTAAATTAAGCGTAGGTTTGATTTTGATAAATTATAAATTGTTACAAAATTAATGTATTAATGTAAAAAATTAAAAACAGTGCTACGATTCGATGGTATTTTTACAAGAAATCTGACGACAAGACATTTCATTTACGAAGGGCTCAGCATCAAATGGGATTGTATTTTCTTTGATGGAACGCTTTGACAGAAAATATTTTGCTAATATGCAATTGTTATTAAAAAATACATTGGACGGTTTCGTGTTATGGAGAATTTATTTTGTGGTATCCGTTTCCTTTTTTTCTGAGATCATTTTATTATTTTGACGTTTCGCTAACTGAGCGACAATTATTTCTTGTTAAATAAACAAACAACATCTCGAGAATTTTGACAATATTACTGTTAATTTTTTTCAAAATTCGTTATTATAGACATTTGCTATATTTGCTGTTACATATTTGTTAGTTTCAAAAGTTAATTATTGATGACACAAAAGCGCGAAGGTAAAGTGGATGGATAATTACGATTAAGTAAGATTAAAACTGGGAAAGTAGGATTGCAAAAATCCAGTACAGTTGATATAGAGAAATTAAAATTTAGGATAAATAGAGGTGTAGGAGACGAGATAATAGCCGTAGCATGTCACACAGACATTAATTAATGCCATTGTTGGAGCTACACTTAAACATAAGTGATGAAAAAATATGCTATTATCGCACTCTAGAGCCGCAGCAATTATCAGTTTACGGTTGTAAATTGCCGTTATGTTTGCATCTAACATGAGACATGAGTTCAGAACCACCCCTGATGATATAAAATTACATTTTATATTATTGAAATAATTTTATGAAAATAATGTATAGAATTGTATATAAATAAAATGATGACGATTATAAGTTGCATTAATTGTCATCAGTATGCTAAGATAGCATACGCATCTGTTATATATAAGTATTTATACAAATTTCTGCAACTTTGTTAGTATTTTGTTACTTTGCAAAATGCTATGAAGTTTTCCATTGACGATTTATCAGTTATTGTTATCAATGCGTCTACTAATGAAATAAACTTTTCAAGTAAAATGCACTCATTTGTCAAGACATTTAATTAACACGTGTTCATAGATCTAGAAAATTACATTTATATTTGTAGTATTATTAAATTTTCGTATTTTATGATAAATTTTGTTATCGTATCATTGTAGCTTAATTCATAAATATCTAAACCCATAAAAACGAATACATAACATATTTTGTACATTCATTTTATGCTGAATTTTTAATTAAAAATTTACTTAATTTTAAGCAAAATATTAATTTTATTATTTAAATTATTATCATTACATTGTATTGGGCAAGGTATATAAACTTCTTAACAATATAAATTGTGTATACGAATAAAGAGGAAGTTATTAAATTTGACCGTTTCAATTTTACTTCATGTCCTAATATCACTCCGTTATAGTACCATTTTCAAAATTGTATTTGAATTACAATTAGTAATATAATTACTAAATACTTAATACTTTAAAATATTATAATACAATAAATTTTATATATGCGGTTATTCACTTCTTCATTTTAGGTTATTGATCTGCAGATAATTGAATTTAGTATTGTCAAAATCCACAGAATATCTTTAATTTGGCAAAACATAAAATTGTAAAAAATGTATAAAATGGTTAAAATTTGAAACTCCTTGTACTAAAATATCGCGATCGCATAAACTATGAGATAAATGTAACAATTGTAAAAAAGATCATATTGCAAAAATTATCAAAAAAAAAAATTATTTAAGGTCATATAGAAACTAATGTGGATATAGGTGATTATATTTTAAACAAATTTTTAGCAAAGTTTATTGATCATAAAAATACATCTAAATTTTAGTTTTTCTAATTTTTTCCATTACCTTTGTCATGATAACCTCTAGACCGCATTGTCGCAAATAACCTCAGTTAATAGAGACGTAGAAGACGAAATACTTGGTAATACTGATTTTATATTTATAATTACATATTTCAACATTTCAACTATGCATTGAATATATATTTTTAAATAAAATAACACCCCAACGAACCGGAAAATGTGATTAATCATATAAGACATAAAATATATTGTGTGAACAGAAAAAAAAATATGCTGTTTTTCTTTTGTATTTACTTTGCATGTAAGCAAAAAGAAAATATTTTCTTTCGGGTTTGAAATACAAATAAAAATAACAAAATAAATAACTATTATAAACTCACTTATGGGGGCCTATCATTTATCTGTATTTATTGAATTTTTTTTTTTAATATAATTATAAAATCATGAGTGTAATATGATATGTAATAATAAATATAAAGTGCGCTGATTTCTTTTAAAGGGCTAAATAAATTAATTACGCCATAAGTTTCGTAGTAGGTACATATTCGCATTACACAATATAATGGCATATGGCCTAGAGAAATCATTTTGCCTTTTACTTAAATTTTTTATTACTTAAATCGAACCAACTATTTAAAATTTCACGATAGTTGTTTACTGAATGTTGTAAAAAATGTTGTAAGTATTTCCTTAAAGAAATGTATTTTTGCGAAAAATGTTTAAGATTGTGAATTTAGCCACCAATTTATAGGATCGCAACGAGTAATGCCAATATTGATACGCGCAAATCAGTATATGTGACGTAAATTTGAATTTAGTGTATTTATCTAGAATTTTAACTTTACACACATATTCGGTTAAATATAGTTCTCTAATTAAGTGACATTAATTTCGTCGCATATTATTGTAAATAGTTGAATTAATGTATTTGGTAATATCGATTAGTTTCCTCACTGAATTCGTATACAAACTGAATAATTGAAAGTAGTAAACAATTTTGAGCAGAACTAAATCAATTTTTGTGGCATTGATTAAGTATGTATTTTCAATAAAATAAAATCTATGATTGACGACCATACACAAAAACCACGATATTACTAATAAGGATGGAATCATTATACTAACATAATATAAACAAAAAAAGAACAGTTCAAACATTGGGTAGAACGATCAATGAAGACGAAAACGCTGTACAATTATGAATCATTATGTTACAACTACTACTTAGAATATGTTAAAATCATATTATTTTCATTATTCGATAGTTTATTATTTGGCATGTTTCACACAAAAATTCAGAATCAAAATAATATCAAAAAATTATATGTCAAAAGTATGCTGGCATAAAATTTAATCTGCCGTTGAACGATATCCTGGATAAACTATATATTTATGTAATAAAGGTGTAATTTTGAGTAGATATATATAGATTTTTGAACATTTAAAATTCATTTACCAATTAATTTCTTAAACACAGTATAAACATTTCCTAACTTATCATAGCACAGTCTTATAACAAATTTGCATTCGCGACTTTTATGGCATGTGAAATACATTTTCAATATCCATTTGATTTCAAAATTAATCATATTTTTTTTAAACTTAATATTTATGAAAATCTACGTTTCAAGCATTCTTTTAATGAGAAATTTTATTTTATTTTTACCCATTAAATAATTTTATTGAAAATTATAGCAAAATAATTACGATACATAAAGAAATATAAACACAACATTCTAGTATCTAGTATTTCCATAAATTTCAATTTCAAAATATTTATTAGGTGTATAACTTATTTCGTGCCGTTTTTTTTCAAAATTTGAACGTTTATTTAGGAAAAACATGTACAATAGTATTATGCAAAGTATTCTCCATCGCCAGCCACCACTTTTTCCTATCTTCCTGGTAGCATATGGATTCCGCGCCTAAAGAACTCCTCCGGTTGTGAGGTCAAAAATGAATCAAGCTAATTTCTGATACCCTGTTCTGAAGTGAAGCGTATCCCGGTGAGAGCGTTTTGCATAGACCGAAATAAATGATAGTCGGACAGGGCAAGGTCCGTGCTATAAATAAGGCGGGTGAGCCAAAACCTCCCAATCATTATTTTCCAAATAGTTTTTAATCGGTCTTGCAACATGTAGCCGAGCGTTGTCATGTTGAAAAATTATGCCTTCGTGTCTGGTCGCATATTGTGGTCGTTTTCGGCTATGGCTCTCAATTGTGTTCGGTAGAGGTCACCTGTGATTGTCTGACCCGATTTTAACAGCTCATAATAAAACACACCCTTCTGATCGATCCCACCAAATACAGAGCATTACCTTGGCGCCATGGATGTTTGGCACATATGAATGTTTGCGTTTCGGGTTGTCGTAATGGATCCATTTTCCATCCCCTGTCACGATCCGATGCAAAAATGACTTCTTTTTGTGGCGTTGAAGCAGTATTTCGGACATGAAAAATCGCCTTTCCACATCTCTCGGCTTCAAATCATATGGCACCCAATTTTCTTGCTTTTGAATATATCCGGCTGCCTTTAAACGTTTTGAAATGGCTGCTTGAGTGACTACCAGCGATTTCGCAAGTTCATATGTTTGGCAACAATCAACATCGAGTAATGCTTCTAATTTTTCATCTTCAAACTTTTTTGGCCGACCCGGACGTTCTTCGTCAAAATCACCACTTTTAAATCGTGCAAACCACTTTCGGCACGTTCGCTCATCTAGAGGCATATTCACCATAAACTTCCACCAAAATACGATGACCTTCGGCAGCAGATTTTTATTCATATTAAAGTGATGAAGAAGAACTCCCCGCAGAAACACTTTTTCAGGCACAAAGTTCGACATATTTGAGTGAAAATAAAATATTGTTGTTAACGCTTCAAATGAATAACAAAAAGACGCACAATGACAGTAGCTTTCCAACGCATATTCCAAATATTGGAACGATGGAATAATAATCAAATTACGCCAGCTCTTAGCAAACGGCACGAAATAATATATACACCCAATATTATAATTATTTTGTGACAAAATTTTTAAATTTGTGTCAAAATTTATTGTTGTAAAAAATTTTGCGTTAGTCAATGTTTTCTGTTAATGTCACATGAAATTCATTGTACTTGCCACACTTTTTTGCAACAAACTCTTAAGTTCTGGCTTCCAGCCTAAAAAAGTTCATTGAATGTTGCCTAAAAACATTGTAAAAAATCAATTACTTTATAATAATTTATGGAAATATTACTTTATAATAATTTATGGAAATATGTACTAGCGTCACATTCCATTTACTTCATGGCAACGGATTTTTTCGTTTACGACAAATTTTTGTGTTGATAATGCTTTGTATGATGATGTATAATCTATTCTAATTTATCAAATATTGATTTTTAAATACTTAAAGATACTCTTCGATAAATGCATCTGCATCTTATATTGTAACAGTTTGTATACAATACACATTTATAAACTCGTATAAAAAATTTTTAAATAAAAATCACGATTTCGTAATTACCTAAAATAATAAACATTTCCAAGTGATATTACCATACGCAACAGTACATAAGACGACTTAAAGATTAATATTATTTTTAATTTGTCGTTTTTTTGGAAGGGAAGTTAAAATGTCACATGCGGTAATGATTTAAAAACTTGACTTATTCGGTTTTTTTTTTCTTTTTTCTTTTTTTTTTTTTTGTTTTTCCTTATAATTTCTTACAAACTAAAGCAAATGTTAAAATTTTTGGCATTCAATAAATGTATGTTTATATATGGTATTTAGGTAGGTGTAAAATATATTTTTTAAAATAAATTTTTTTTTATAACAACAATTTATTTGGTAAACAAATTGTAACAATAAAATAAAATGAAATAAAAAAAAAAAAAAAGAGATGAGGAAAAAATAAGTAAAAATTAACACTCTTATAAAACCTGCATTCATTTTTGTATTTAATATGTGCACATAAATGCACTTTTAATGATGTTTACTTGAATAAAATTACATATTTATTATGCATTATTAATTTTCATCAAATGAATTTGATCAGGTCATGGTTATCATGTCTTGTCTTTTTTAGATTAAAAAAAAAATAAGGTTTTTTTTTTTAATTAAATAAAAAACTTTAAAAAGCAATAAAAAAAATTGTTGTTTATACTCGTATTTATTACAAACTATTTAATATGCTTGATATACACGTTTTTCTATGCGTGTTCTAAATTATTATTCATATGTCGCATTTTTACTAAATGATATACAAGTCGTCTGTAATGAATATATTGGTTTCTATTAACAGAAGGTAATCACATACATAACTTTAGATTTTCAACATTTTCAAAATGTTCAAAAAAATTGGCTTCATTACCCGGAGGATTTTATTAAATAAAACTATATACATTTTTTTAGAATTTAATTGAAAGAAGAGACAATAATTTTTTCACATATATGGTATTTATGAGGACACAAAAATTACATTTTGATAAAACTTACAAAATTAAAATGTTGGCATGTTATATTTTTTTAAAAATAATATCACAAATTCTCAAATTATACAAAATAATTAGACATTTACAAAATATATAATTGAAATTGAATTTTGAGTTTTGTCAAAAATATATAAATCAAAGAAGAAATTATATTCAATACATTTAAGAATATAATTTTAAAGATTTATTTACTTCACAAAAAAACATACCATATAAAAACGCAATTAAATAAAATTTTAAGATTAATTTTATTTTTATTTAATTTACGTTACTAGTGCAATTGCATACAAATGCTATTTTTACAATCTAATATTTTTTTTCGAAATCTCGCTAAATTTATTTTGACGTTATGTCAGTGAATACCTACTCTTATAAACATTACGTTTTTTAATAACAATTCTAAATGGTGACTGTGTATGTTTATATTTGATTTATATGTTCTAATTATAGTAAATATACGAGTACAGTACTCACGTATTTAAACAAATTAAAATTATTATTATCTAATTGTTCATGAGAATTTCAATTAAAGTGAAATATAGCAGCACTAGTGAGAAAAATATTTCTAAAAAAACCGGTAAAGTAATAAAATTCGTATCATATTTATATATTGTCAATTTAATGAAAATAAAAATTAAACGATTTTGAATTTTGACAAGCAAAAAATTGCAATACCATGAGGAATATACACCTACGCACCCTTATTATTACATGTCTTTTATCATAGGAATAGAGCATAAATTAAAAATGAAAAATGATGCATCCGATCCATTGTTACTTGCGTTTGTCATTTTATTAACTGTCAGCCTATTATAGTTTAGTCAATTGTTCTCCAAGATAAATCATTAAATGTTTTTTCATCAAAAATATACGTATTTTCGGAATTATTACAGCTACTACACATAACTAATAATGGTACAGACGGTATATTTATGATATTATTAAATAACTACAAAGTCTAATTGTAAATTAAGGCACAATTTTTTTTTTTATTTTTTAAAAAAAACGACAACATTATTTAATTACAAATAATTTATTACCTACACATAACATTTACTATTCGTACACGCACAACATGGTTTTTATTATAAACCTCACCTAAAAAACATAATGTTCGAGATATTTGTTATATATAAATATATAGTATATATATATATATATATATATATATATATACGAATTACATATTTTAAACTTTTAAACAGAACTAGATTAGCGAAATG
>JANSTX010057587.1:0-12397 GCA_027564355.1 Penthetria funebris
TACGTTGAGGCTCCATGTTTGTTTCTCAATGTTTACGTGGTTGATTAAGTGCCTTTATAAACTGTTTCATAAACAATCATTAATACAAGTATTTAAAGGATGTAGTACCTTACTAGTGTATATATTCTACCAGTCAGTCATTCTAATATTATGTTCCTAAATGTTTTCTGTCAATATTGTTTGCTTGAGTATAAAAAGTTAGTAGCAGTCAGACGCATCTAATTGAGTGCATTCAACGTAAAAGCATAGAAAGGATAGTAAACAGTTAACATTATGGTTCCTTCTCAGGCAGTTAACCACAAGTGTTACAAGTTAACAGACACACAACATTCATTTCTATTTTTCACAAATAACAATTGTTTGTGACATTAGATTTTTCATTACGTGACTTTTGCTTTATTACTATCTCTAAAATTTATTCTTGAAGATGTAATACATACAAACTCAGCATGAATTTAATTAAAGTTCTTTGTTAAATTGGATATGACCATGGTTGTTATAAATGGTTATTGTTTACTGACAAATATTTGCAATATATTTGGTAGTAAAATCTATAAAATGTGATATGTGGTGGTTGTCTGTGTTCAGTATATATTTATTATCTAAACTGGTCTTTTGTGTCCACAACAATTTAAAAACTTATCATCTCTACCTTTATAACACATGAATGTGTTTGTTGTCTTTAGCCTCATCCACACACCATAAATTAACATAATGTGATCGAGTTTTTGCTGACACAACGCTGAGGTAAAGATATGCTAGATGTTACTTGATTACTCGATTCGTCACAGTTCCAAGCTACTACTTTTATTCAAAATAAAAGTCAAAATTATGAGAAAATAGTGATCAAGTACAGCATCATCTTCAGCTCTATACTGTATATACTTAATATTTAACAACTGCATTTTCACCATACCTAATACTTAACACCACATTTTCTTTAAATCAAATTGTGCAAAGTATTTAGAAACAAACAACTATAACGCGATCAACACAAAAGTCAAATTTACTCTGACACAGTGGTTTTAAAAATAATGCTATTCAGGATTTCTAGTCCATCAACCATTAGCTTGTGATTCGAAAATATGACTAATAATAATGAGAATCAAATATCTGTATTGTGGCAACCATCTACAAATTTTTCAATACATAATGAGGATTACATACGGCCAAAGTTACAATGGAATTGAGAGATTTGTTTGCACAACAAATTTTCTCAAGAAATAGTGATTTCGAATCGCCTTCACGATTATCCGATTTAATAGCTCCGATCTTCTTTCCATACGTAATTTCCAACATTCAATACAACATTTGTCATTGTTATACACAATTAAAGTAGTAAACATTCCTTGCTGGGGTCTAACCAATCATGCCAGAGACGGACATCAATATAGTTTGTGCAAATAATATTAAATGAGAATTTGTGAAAATTGAACACGATTATTGAACGAAGAAAATGGAATGGTATCGACTATAGACTGGTATGTGAATCCATTCGATATCGCATGCAATTGAAATGAATTCATCAGAACTTAGTACCAGTGGCAATACATAGAGTGACGTATCATTGCTGACAAAAATCATCAAAAACGTTTGTTCATTATTGGCCTATGCTCCCGTACGAAATGAAAGTGGAAATGATGATGATTATACAATAAGGAGATTATTTGGTGATATTTGACTAAATCCCCTATAGGGTAACAGAAGATCCGGTCGTCTGAGAACATCATTTACATTACATTATTAAGCTATCTAGTACCGGTGATAAGGGATGGAACGAAATGATCATGCTATATTCTGCATCGTGGACTAATGAGATTAAAATATTTTTTTATATTTGTAATGACGGCAACTTTAGTTCCGAAAATTACAATTGAATATATGACGGAATTTCATCAATAAATAAGATACAATATGGAATATGCTTGTTATTATATATAAGGAGCTTAACAAGGATTTGGACAAGATACACATATG
Source organism: Penthetria funebris (assembly GCA_027564355.1). NCBI lineage: Eukaryota > Metazoa > Arthropoda > Insecta > Diptera > Pleciidae > Penthetria > Penthetria funebris. The sequence continues at coordinate 1,978 of JANSTX010057587.1, forward strand.
TATATTGGAGGCCCAAAAGGAAAACAAAAAAAAAAAACAGACATAATAAAAACGAATGACTGCCAAGGAATTGAAAACATAAGAAAAGAAACAATACATAGGTTTTAGGTTTAGGTTTTTTTAAATCCTGTATTGCAAAAATGTATATATATTTTGGTATAGATATAAGGACATGAAATAAGGGAAATAGATTTCCTTTCACAAGAATTGAAGTCTATACTCTACTGAACCTTTTCAATTTTTTTTGTTGTGATTCTAATAATGTCACAATGTTTTTTTCCCCATACATCATTCGCCTCTAATATATTAAAATAATACCGAGCCATTTATTATTTAGGTATATAACCTATTAGAAAGGAAACTAAAAGGATATTTAAAAAAAAAAAAACAATTTAGTATTATAAATTAAAGCAGCAATAAAAAAATTGTTATTAATAAAATCATAATATTTTAAAGGGACTCACATCGTACGTGTAACATATATACAATCCTTACCGCGTTTATTTCTGTAATTTAATTTTAAATTGCACATGAACTTTTAAAAACTTTTTCTCCGTTTTTACCAAAATCAAATAAATTTATTATAAAAAACAATAAAAAATAAAATAAAATTTAAAAACACTTAATTTTCACATTATTATTTATTCTATTTGAAACTTTTAGTTATATCCTTTTAACCACATTTTTCTCCACATTTAATTTTAATTCCTTATTATCTTCGAAAGTATATTATGATCTCTCTGTGCAATATATAGCTTTTAAATGTACACAACAGTCTGTATAGTAGTACGTGATACTATACTGAGTACTGGGGGTACATATGAAACTTGGTAGTACTTATAAAACTATATAACGAACGTAGTAATACAATAGCTTTTTCAATTTATACAATTTTCACTTCTCATTTTCTACTTTTATTCGAATTAAAATAAAGGATATTTTCATTTCATTTGGGTATATACCCTAACGCGAATATATGCTAATAAAAAAAAATCTTAAATTTTACACAGTGTTGTTATATGGTAACTTTTAGACTTTCCATTCAATTTCTAACTTGATGGAAAGAATACGTCTATTCAGTTTAAAACTCCGCCGGTAACTAAACTGTGTGTATATTAAAGTCATATAAAAGGATACTCTTACAGGATTTTTGTATCCCTCTGCTAAAAATAGATAGTTTGAGAATTTGTTGGATACGTTTATTTGGGGGGGTTGATATGATAGTGATGAGATAGAATGATGATAATAATGATGATGATGATGTTCAGATGATTTAAAGAGAGATACACATGTATACATAATAACCAGCCAGACAGAGTATAATATTTCAAAAATTCTCTCAATTTATAGAATATAATGTACAGTATTTGGGTGGTGGGTGCGGAATGCATCAGAATGTATGGCAACCCAAACCCCTAAATAATATGATTTTAATGTGCATTTCTTCCTATTGTTTATTTATGTCGTGTAAAAATAAGTAGTAAATTATTTAAATAATACTTTATTAAGACGAATATCATGAATTAAAATGGGGAACGAACCCTACATATATGAGTATAATAAGCCAGATATAAAAATATAGTCACTATGTATGCGTCTATAACTATATAGCTAATAAGGGTAATTAAATTGATTTATTCGATAGATAATGACAAGTAGATTAGATAAGACTTATTAAAATTTGAAATACATTACAGTTTGAATGAAAAATCTGTTATAAATTTTCCCCAAAGTAAGTTGACGACACACCAATTTTGTTCAAAAACATAACTGCTCTAGAATGTGCAAAAAAAATCTTTTGTAAACACAGTTTTTCAGGTGCCACAATATTCAGTGATTAAATAATTTAATTATTCATAAAATCTAATAAATTGGATAACCATTTGCACAATTCAGTTATACTTCAAAAATTATCAGAAATATAACGGTAAAAAACTGTTATAATTTTTCAGTTAAAAAATAAAATGGGATTTTGTTCCTGTGTAATTTAACGTATGTTAAAATAAATTCTATGATTAAACTTCATCTACTTCTTCTTCTTCTTCTTCTTGGTATGTATGGATCCAAATATCCCAGTACTGTGATCCTTGGATGTATTTTACGTAACTGTGTATGTATTCAATTTCCCGACTCCTCTATATAGGACTTGAAATACGTGAAAATAAATGTTATATGAATGAATTCTTCATCCGAAAACATAACAGCGGGTTTCCTCTTATTCGTATTCTCGAAAGTGCCGTCTATTAATCTAAAAAGTACCTTGACTTCCCTTATCAATACAATTTTGGAACATATTTATTTTTTTGGTGCATAATGTCCAGTAAGTATTCGAAATTCCTTCTTTAGGTCTATATGTTCAATATTAAGAAGTGTTCTAAATTTCAAGTCTCCCATTCGAAGAACCGCATATACATCATGAATTTTTAATGTTTTAACTTGGGCTTACAATCTCAATATTATTTGAATAAACCTTTATTAATGTTTTTTATTGCATATCTAACCCTATTTTTGGAAATGCCTATGATTAGTTTATCTTCACACATCTGGTTATTATTGGTACGAAAACCTATGGGTTGGTTTTGTATTGTTTTTACATTAAGTGAAGGAATATTTAGTGCCATTTCTATTAATGTCATAGTGCAGAATCTACTAGTAGCCGTTCTTTGTTTGATTAGAACATATACCTGCAATAATTACTTATTATTTAGGAATGAATAAATTTATCATAATATGTAATTGATCCTATCCATATTACAGTTTCAAAAATAATTGTTTACATATTATGGACTACAAAGTAAATATTGAACCACATAGTAATGGTGTGTCTAATTGGTCGCCATTTATCTAATATCGAAAACTCAGTTAGACATGAGACTGAAATTGGAAATACTTGTGAAATACAACTCACAAGCCGACCTAAAGATTAAAAGTAATAAACATTGGTTACGTCTACGAAATATTTCCAAAAAACCAAAAAATTGACAAAAGTAGAGAACATCTAATATTTCGGAAGTTGTTTAACGGTCCGTGAAGTACACTGCGAGATTATGTTGATGAGTTGGTTTCAAGCCGGTTATTATATTGTGGTCAATTTACTTAATTACGTATTCGTTATATACATTGTTTACCTATTTTAAGTGTATTAATACACTCGTACATATGAAAATGTAAGAAAATAAGCATTTCTTTTATGGGATAAAATACATTTTTTTTTCAATAAATGAAAATTCTATGAATATGAATGAGCCTTATGTGTTGTATTTGTTGTGAATAAAAGGGGGTGAAAATGTTATATACTAAACAAAAAAAAATTGCTTTATAAAACAAACCAAATATAAAAGAATTGCAATGCAAATACGGCAAAATTTTAATTGATAAACAAAAAACAACATTGCACTTTCAAAGAGCTATTTAAGAAAATTAAAACACATAACATTTGCGAAGGGAGGAATGAAAAATTACATTTTTCTATGTATTATGTGCATTATGTATTTACGTTTGTAAGCAATAATAGTTTAAATATTGCAATTTTAATTAATGCTTCACTTGTGCAGATGCGATGAATATATTTACTAAAATCCTTTTGAGATTTACATAATTTTTGCGACATTGAATAAAGACATCTAAAATTATTATGTTTTATTATTTATAATTAAGTACAGATCAAATTTTTCCTAATAGATGCGCATTTATTAATGCATTTGGTATTGAAGATGCAGTACTCAAAAGACAATATGAGAGTATTCAAATAATGCTATATATGGAAAGTAAATATATTCTTCGCTTACTCCATCCAAGCTTCCTACTTCACCATATCCTCGGTAAACATTGACTCTACACTTCCTAATGATCATCTTATATGATCAAGTTCTCTAGCGCCCTAAGAACACAGACTAATTGCCTACGGTCGATCTATTTCTTGCTTCTTCGGTTAAAAATTCTGTGCATCGCCTCCAGATTTGCCAGTCTCCACTATCCTATGGTATTGTGTTTATCCAACAACAAATTGCTGAATACTATACAAATTATTGACCTGATGAAAAATGTAGATAAATAAGAATTGAATTCATTAACATTTCACATTGTGTATAAATTTTATTTCCAACGAAGTTCTGTTTTAAATAAAAGGAAGACAGAGTTTTAATATTTTTGAAGAACTCTTATGATTTGAATATAATAAGATTCTTCTTATTCTTTATGCATGCACTTCATATTCGTATAACTCTCTTTACCAGAAAGTTATTTCATTCAAAAATATGCTCATAAATGTACTTATATCTTTACTATATATATATATTATATTCATATATATATATTCATATAAAAATTTATTGTTTGAAATACGCGCGATCATTTTCTTTGCAATAAATATTCTTCATTCTATTCTTCTATTGACTACTTTTGTAAAGATCAAAAAACTTTTTCATTGTGAACTACATTTTACTAAGTACTATATTCACGTATTTGTGAATCTTTAAAAAGCTTCGTTAAACTTAACAAGGCTTTACAAAGTTTTAATAAGCTTTAAGGACACTATAAATTATGTATTGATAAAAAATTTAAATTTTTAAGATTTTGTAGTATATTTGAATTTACGAAATTAGTAAAATTACATTCAAGAAACCACAGGTAACCGATAAAGATGTTTCATTCATTAAATTTTTTTTTTTACTCCTCGTGAATAAAAGAACAGAACAAAAAATCGAATAGAAAACAAGAAAAGAATATATTCCGACACATTTAAGTCAATAACTTCAATTAATGCTAATTTCAAACGTTTTTGAATTTATGAAATTTATGTAATTGTTAGAATTTTGGAAACTAATAATAGTGTAAGGCTATAGTCTCACTAGAATATAGAATACAAAGTTATACCCAGGTAGCATTGAATGTTGCCCTTAAATACTACGCATGATATTAACGTTTCATAAACGTACAAACTTGAATTCATCTCAATCCGACATCCTCCTCTATAACAGTCAACGAATTGGATACGGGTTAACTTTATCAGTTTTTTGTGGGAGAATTTCGCTAGCATTTTTTTTACACTAATGTTGACAATTATATATTGATACTAGCCTTAACATTACATTATTTTTCATTACTATGCTCCATTTTAAAATCTAATATTCTAATCTACTTTGCTTTTATTATCTATAAACAATTTTAGAATGAACTTGTATATACCAAATAATATTGCCATTATGTTTCTTCATAAAATTGAATAATAGTCAATTACCGAAAATATTCGTTTATTGTATTCTAGAGCGTACATCCATAAACTCAAATATTTTAGGAAAGCATGCACTTTGGCTTGGTTCCAATATTTATTATAGGTAGTAATTGACCCCGATGACAGAAATGAAATTATTGTTTCAGAATTTTATGATTATCCTATGAAAACCTTTTTTTTTTTTTTGAAAAATAATCAGAAATATTAAAAAGGATTGCATTTTGCTTATTGATTTGTTATACGCGGCGACTAATACTCGTAAAATACTGAAGAAAATCAATAACTGTTTAATTTTGTATGCGGAAAAGCATCTTCTTCAGTCTATCGAGTGAATCTATTTTTTTCTTTTAGATTATTCATTTATTCATAAATAAATAAATGATATATTGTACTTCTTCTGAATATTTAATAATTTAAAATAATTTATTTTGAAAGAAATTATATTCGTTGAGGATCAACATACATCCCTCATGAGATATGCTTTAAATCTATTCGTAAGTTAAATACGTGAGATGTTATATGAAAAGTTTCAAAATTGTGCGTTAATTTTTTTTTTTTTTTGATTTAGTCAGATTTTTACATAAATGTGAAGGTTTATTTCAATATTGTGAAGTTCACTTCTATTCAAAATATTCTTAATTACGTAATACTTATTTGTAACGTATGATAGTTGAGGGTTTTAAGGTTTTAAGGGAGTATATACCAATGACTGGCTAAACTTGCACTGGAAGTTATGATGTTTGTAGTGAAATGGAACTATGGGAAGTATAACTGGAATAGGTAAAAAACGGAGTCAAATAAACCGGATTGCATCACAATAAATAATATTGGTACCTCGGTCAAAAGATCGATAAATTCAACAGTATCACTAAAGGAGAGGAACAAGAGACATTATCGGCTCGAAAATACTTCCATGGTAGACACTTGTCATCTTATCATAAAGAGGTTCAGTGTATAATTAGAATTGAATTTAGTAAATTAAATTATCATAATTCAATTCTAGAATTTAATATGATAGGAATTATAATGTGCAGAAATATTAAAGTGTGGATTTCAGCTCAATTGGTTAATAAACCGTTATTATCATATATTTGTCCATTGTGTACTAAATAATAAAGATGTAAAGAATGTTTCATTCCGTGGTAGGTGTATTTACTATATACGATGCTCTGCTAAAACTTCTAATGATGGGGTTCGAGTGCGGATTGATAATGCATGTAAAAATAAAACAAGAAATTAATTTTTTGAACTGTTATCATTTTTTTTTTTCAACATCATCTCAATATAGGGCGATACACTTTTCCAAAAGATGTTTCCATCTTTTAATCCCTTCGCAATAATAGGATTCGTTAAGGTCTGCAAAATATGCATTTATTGTGATGACTTTCTTTAATCCAAATCTCTTTCGACGTTTCAAGCTAGGTCTTGTTTAGAAGGAATAAAAGTCCCTCGGTGCTAAATATGGACAATACAATAGATGAGAAGTATTTAATAACATAACATATAATTCTGGGAAGATTACAGCTAAATGTTATATCCAAATTTTTATACTTAACTCTTTCCCAGCGATTCTCAAGATTTTAACATCTGTCTGGCATCACAAAGAATTTTGAAATTTTTGACGATCGGGCACCTCGAAACTCCTACTCTTATTATAATGACATTATGATGACATATGGTCACAATCATTACAACTATTCGGTAACGAAAATCAATTTTCATTCTTTATTATAAATGTATTTTTCATATCTTTGCTTCCACCTTAAAAGGGAATATAAAGGCATGCTTTCATTTATATCTCCATTAAATATAATTTAGATTATATTGACGTATATATAAGGATAACAAATTCAATCTAAATGACATTCCTTATCTGCCAAAAATACTTCACTCAAAGTGTGACAGTGCAGAAAATAAGCGTTTGCTTGAATAAATAGTTTGCCTGATATACATTTGGTGTTAACAGTTAACTAACCGTTAATAATGCGAAAAATGGAAGGATATACCAGAAGGAACAAAAATGTATATTTTCGTATAAATACACGTATAATATACTAAATACTATAGTATACAATCACTTATTTACTGAATATAATGAATAAATAATAAAGAAAATTCACCAGAAACTAATTTCACGATTATAATAAAAATATATGAATTGGAAAACTAAAGGCAAAGCAATCTGTTGCCTGTTGGTAAAAGTAGTTTGTGATTTTCATATCATTTTTCATAATAGAAAGGATCAATAGAAATTTTATGGATAATCACCATTTTAAATTCAAAATTGAATAATATAGGGGTACATTTTTTCTAAATTTACAAATTCAAATTCAAATTTTCAAAAAAAAAAAAAAAAAAAAAAAGAAATGAATTAGCATCCATTTCTTTTCTTTTTTTTGCATTACCTATAACATTCATTTTTAATTTATTTGTCGTTTTGAAATTAAATGACAAAACTAAATTACTTACGACTGGTAATTAATTTAAATTCTTGATTTTTCGCATGCATGCTAAGTTTTACCGCGATTCCACAGAAATAAGTATTAAATGGTCTAATGCTAATACTTCTCTTACGATACATCTTATGTGATATAACAGTTAAATGTAGTGATGCCGCGTTGACTATTTTCCATTATGGTGAAATATTTTTTTTAAATCGAAATAAAACTGATTTCACAGAAACTGTAAAGCGGTATCACTTTAACTATTCAAATAAGGCACTTTTTTTGCTTCAGGGCATAAAACATTTTCTTTACCCTGAGGCGAAACAATGTTCCTGCTCGCCTGATCTAAATTAATATTTTTTTTTACCATATTACCACTTAACTTAATAGCAAATTATGTGCTCTAACGGTAATACTTACGGCTTTCAATGGGATGTACTGCAAGCAGTTGACCTGACAGACAGTCGATTGACACCACATTTAAGTCAGTAATAATTTTTTTTTTTTCAAATATCATGAAACATTGTGCAGCTGGACGAAATGTTAATAATCGGGGAAAAATTTATATCATCTTGTACTTATTTTAATATACAGCAAATGATATCGATTAGCATTAACTTACCCTCTAAAACAAGACTATTACATTTTTTCCTTAAAATAATAAAATTATTTTCTATATTCATTTTTTTTTTTGTTTTATGAAGCAAAAAAAGATATCTTTCATAAATTTTTGCACATCATAATCGTTTTTATGTTGGGAAAAATAAATAAAAAGCACTTTAAACAGGGAAAATGGGGAGAAAAAAACTTTTCCATTAAAATTTTCTCAAAAGCGATATTTAAACGCCTTAATGTGTTTTAATAAGATAAATTTCTCAAACTCATTTTATATTAATATACATTTCACTCATTATCGGTGTTAGTTTGATGGTGGAGCATTTTGTGGATACAAAGAAGTTGAAACTAATGTGAATAATTAATGAACAATTTTCGTAAGGGTATAAGCAAACCACTAAAAAAGTTAATAAACATTTTATAGAATGATAATCAGGCTTGGGTAATTCCATCAGTAGAATTTAATATACCAGAAATTAAAATAAAGGTAAATGGGAATGTTCGTTATAAGGCTTTCAGCTGCTTCAATATTTATATAATAATGGACATTAACTTATTGATTGTCAAATTCTTCTTAAGAGGATGTTTCAATTTACACCAATGAATTGAACTTTTATATGGAAAACGTGCTCTCACACAACATCAAACATTTTCTTTGTAGCGCTTAAATTTTCATTTGTTCTTATAGATAACATATTAGGGTATCTATAACCTTCGGGTTATTTTGAGAATAATTGCTTGACATTAATTTAAAAAAATACTCTAACAGCTAATGGATTTCAGGAATACTTCAGTCACCAATCACAGACGTATGGGCATGTTGGTTACGATTATCTCGTCTGTTTATAAACGTATACACTTATTAATATGTCATCACGTTAAGTAAAGGTCGAGATGATGATTATGAATAATAATTAAAGACAATTGGGAAAATCCTATATAAGGGTTGATATATATTTGAAATATTCTAATAATTTTAAATAAAATATTACATTGCAAATCTGCCTATTTTATCTTTATAAAATAGACGAATTTATTTTTTTTTTGTTACCTATTATATTCATGCATAGCTCAATTTTAATAAAATACTTACCCTACATATTATATGAATTTGTAACATTAAACACATAAAAATAATTCTTATTAAAATTCATGAAACGTATAATAATTCAACGACTTTCTCACGTAACGACCCTTGAGTTCATCAGCTCATATATGAAACATGATTGCAAGTGTTCATAAGTGACTTACCAAAAATGAAAAATTATTATTTTATTCATAGATATTTTCTCTATACATGTGTGGTAAGAAGGAATTTTCTAGAAATATCGTACTATTAAGATTTCATGTTTATGTATATCTACAAACTGTTGAGTGCAAATTAAATATGACACTATAATTTTAATAATTCCCTTTGGTCAACATCGGATATTATATGAATGTTTACAAATAATAATTGTTTTAAACTTTAAATAAAATTCTAAGACGATGGCTTACGTAGTTCTCACAGTTCAATCATTACTCCTTTAATTAAATTTAATTTGATAATGATTATAAGATACCCGGGGCAGATAGATTAACATTAGAAACATTGAAGGTGCATTTGATACCAAAATGCTGCACTATGGTGTTAACGGTGAGTTCCAATATATATATGTACATTGAATGTCATTCCACTGGCATGGATCCTTGTCGCGGGGCGGTCGTTCATATTCACTAAACGTATTATGTATACTTTTTAGGGATTACATTTAGGTCGTAGTTCCATCCTTAACATATGGCTTGCCATGATATATCCACGTTATATAAGAAAGACAATACGAGTACCATTGCCTTTCATTATCTAGTTTTTCATTCTCATTTTGTCTTCATAATTTGCCCAATATTACTATTATATTACAGGTTAAAACCGCATAATGTGGTAAGTGGAGTAACCGACGGTTTTATAGCGTGTAATCGTTTCCAAAAATATAAATATAATTTAAAAGGCAAATTATCATTGTAAAGGCGTTTCAGTCTAGAGATGGTTTGTTGATCTCAGGTGAGGCTATGCATATAGAGACATGGATTGTGTGTTCCTAAACTTTTTTTCTTTTACTGTCGAATACACTTTTGCACATAGGATATT